>APFE030583949.1:0-26616 GCA_000404065.3 Pinus taeda
ATATTATCCATTTTTTATGCTTTCCGATATAAGCCGACATTTTGTCGATATTGCCAATAAGATATTTTTTGGACCCTCGCCGATATTTTGCCAATATCGATATTTTCAACACTGATATTAATTAATTAAGCTATTTCCCTAAGTTAAACTTAGGAGAATTAATTAACTGCTTAATTATTTCTAATAAAGGTTTTTTCTCACGAAAACTTTTCTAGGTATTAGAGAAAATGTGTTTATTAGCCTCAAAGACACAATATGAGACTAGAACACTTGTCCAAGCTACACAAACTAACAATTTTTATTTTTAAATTTGTCGGAGTAGCAACATTTCTGTAATTTCTGGATTTTAATTTAATTGTTGGCTTTTTCAGTGAAATTTTTCTTCGTGTTTCTGGATTAAATGCATAGCGTAATTTTTCTAAAGAAAATTCCCAAATATTTAACAAAATATTAAACGGGATATTACAATTTTCCAGTGGCCAATCTACCAGGTTTGCCAAAATAAATTAATTTAAATCCTCCTCAGTATTTTTAATAAATATTTGATGGGTTTTTGGTTTTGGCACTTTCTACAAAATTCTGTGATTTTTGGTTTCCCAATTTGTTGTTAGAATTTATACAAATTTTCGGCAAAACTACTTATGGCAAATTTCTGAATAAAATTTTGGTAGGAAAATTATAAATTAATAAAAAGGGATATTTCAAAAAGCCCTAACACAAGTTTGCTTAAGTGTTCAACAAGTGATAGGTTACAAGCCAACCTCCTAATAGCTCAAAAACATAACAAATAATGCCAAAATAGCACACGTGTGGGGAAATATTTGGGTCACTCATATCCATTGACTTATCCTTCATTGGTGACTCCATACATATCGAGCCTCCTCCCATCGGTGAAAGTCCATAAAAAGAAGGGAGCTTTAGCTAAGGTGATAGTGGACTAAGTCTCCATTTGTTGCCCTTGGCCTAGCATTTGCCCTTTAGGGATCCCCCTTAGGTCCCTTGCTAATTTGAGTGGTAACACGTCCCACATTTGCTTCCTTATGTCTTTCTCTGCAATATGTGGAACAATATGGTCCTTGACTCCATCAAGGATAATCCTCTTCGCTTTGGCATTCTCCTTTTTATAGGTGGCCAATGGTTGTGGATTCGTTGGTATGGCAATCACATTGTCCACATACTCCTTTAGTCCATACTCATCTAATAAGAATGGCATTTTGGCCTTCCACACGCCAAAGTTAGAGGCTCCATCCAACCTATCCTGGTCTCTCAAACCTACTACAACCATCTATGGAAATCTGTGAAACTCCAATAAATTGGAGAATAAATTGAAGAACTCAAACTAGGCTAAAACCCTCAGCGTTTTTCCTTCTTGTGCCTACGCAAATCTTCCTTCTGCCCTCAAAACCTGGCTCCGATATCATGTGAAATTTTAAGACTGTTGTAATTATTGGTTATTATTCTCCTATCAATTTAGATTATTTTTCTTGTGCAAATTATTTGTGGCATATACTGAATAAAACACAACTGCAACTTCACTAAAAAATAAATAACCACAAGAACTGAGTAAATTATAGTACACACACACAAATAATGGAAACCAATATTTTTGGACAAATGTCCCTGAAAAACAACCCCAATGTGGGGAAAACTAGTTCTGCAGATGAGTTATTTTATTATTCTTCAACAAATTTGTGATGGAGAAAATTACAAACTCATTTGCCGTAAAATAGCAAACCTCCAGCGAAATATTTTGATCACTTTTGCAAATTGATATCACCTCCAGGAGTCAACTCGGCCTCCTCTGAGCAATTCGGCCTCCCCCTGGCTTCAGTGTGGCTCACACGTGCGACCCTCACACTAGCAAACTCACGATACTAAGGAACAACTCCGCCTCCATCTAGAAATTCGACCTCCACTAGAAAATCAATCCTCTTGTGAAAATCAATCTCTCTTGCAAATTCCCCTTGCTCTAGCACTTTGAACTCCCTGAGCAATTCACACTACAACTAGGGTAAATTCACACCCCTGCCTAGAACTATTCGCACCATTGCAAATCAGCCTCTCTACAGAAAAATTGATCTCCAATTGACAAAGGAAATCGCTATGAAAAATCTCATTGATAATCTCGTCTCTAACCACTGCCAATCTCGCTCTATTGATCCACCTACGCTACCTCTACGCCCTTGCTATCACTGCAAATCTGTGTCTTTGTGTGTTCTCCAAATGCCCATCGATTTCCTCTTATAATCTCTCATTTATGAATCAACAACCATGATCTAATCTCAATAAATGGCTAAGATCATCTTGACTCCTTCAAGTGACTTTTCCAAAAGTCTCTAGAGGAAAATCAATTTACCCCAATTAACATTAATTAATTAAGCTATTTCCCGAAGTTAAACTTAGGAAAATTAATTAACTACTTAATCATTTCTAATCAAGGTTTTTTCTCACGAAAACTTTTCTAGGTATTAGAGAAAATGTGTTTATTAGCCTCAAAGACACAATATGAGACTAGAACAGTTGTCCAAGCTACACAAACTAACAATTTTTATTTTTAAAATTTGTCGGAGTAGCAACATTTCTGTAATTTCTGAACTTTAATTTAATTGTTGGCTTTTTCTGTGAAATTTTTCTTCTCGTTTCTGGTTGAAATACATAGCATAATTTTTCTAAAGAAAATTCCCAAATATTTAACAAAATATTAAATAGGATATTACAATTTTCCAATGGCCAATCTACCAGGTTTTGCCAAAATAAATTAATCTAAATCCTCCTAGTATTTTTAATAAACATTAGATGGGTTTTTGGTTTTGGCACTTTCTACAAAATTCTGTGATTTTTGGTTTCCCAATTTGTTGTTGGAATTTATACAAAATTTTGGCAAAGCTACCTATGGCAAATTTCTGAATAAATTTTTGGTAGGAAAATTATAAATTAATAAAAAGGGATATTTCAAAAAGCCCTAATACAAGTTTGCTTAAGTGTTCAACAAGTGATAGGTTACAAGCCAACCTCATAATAGCTCAAAAACATAACAAATAATGCCAAAATAGCACACGCGTGGGGGAAAAGAGGCCCCACCACTATGACACCATTATCTAGGGGACCTCAAGATGCCACAAGCAAGTGACAAAAAGGTCATGATTTCTCCATACTCCAAGAAATAGCTCAAAGTACAAGTATGCCTCAAAAAGTACCTCCAAATCCATGACATCATCACCAAGGTGTGAAAATTCCTTAACCCGAATCCCTACTGCAGCAACTAATAATGTTTCTTCTATTTTAAATTAATCAACCAAATTATTTGCAGTTTCCTACGGCAAATATCGAAACATATACATTGCAGCCTTCACTTAAATATTATGCAGAAACAAGAGACTAAGAAAGAAAGAAAATACAACACAATTGACACCGTTGTTTTTGCACAAGTGTCTCGGGAAAAACCCAATGCGAGAAAACTGGTACAGCAGATCTGAGGGTTTTATATTATTCAGCAGTAGTTTCTGAATACACATCTGGATGCCCTTCTCGCAATCCAATTACAAAGAAAATAAATAGGCAAAAAAACTTAGTGAGATAACCTCATTCTACTAGACAATTCCGGCTATTCCGGCAGCTAAAACAATTGTCCTCGATTATCTCTGCACTAGGCCTGCGTAGGCCCTGCGTCAACCTCAACAGCCTCTACATCAGACCAACTGGGAACCATATGCCCTCTGGAGCAGTTTCCAGCCCTCCTGGCTTAGAAATCTCAGCTCCCTGGCAAATTTCGGACTTCTGCACTAGAAGACTGCATTGCTTCTACGTGATCCCTTCTAGCTCTGCGTCAGCACTGCATCAGCCCTTCTGGCCTAGCATCAACTGCTCCTGGTTCTACGTTGCCTCCTCCTCTACCTCTCTGCTATTGATTCTGGGTCCTGGAGAAGATACTCCAACCCAACTATCCCTGCCCCTCAACTGCAAGAAATCTACTCGATCAGAATTTCCTCTTGAGAACTTCTCACTTCAGAAATTTGATCTCTTAATCTCTCAGTGTATCTTCCAAATGATCCTCGAGCTTCCTTAAATAATCTTCTCGTTGACATTCAACGGCCCAGATTAAAAGTTAATCAGTGACTAAGATCATTTTAGCTTGATGCAGGTCTTCTTCTAGAAGTTACACCCACAATTAGATTAATACCCATTAATATTTTTAATTTCCTAAGTTTAGACTTAGGGTCCCATTAAAAAATATTAATTATTTCAATAAAACTGTCTCCGGGTGGAATTTCCCAAAACGATTTCTGGGTTCTTTGGAATACATGTGCTCGAGCCTCCCTGTAAAATTTGAGGCCTAGAGAACATTCGATGCTACCCCAAATCAGCACTCCCTCTTAGCGAGGAATGTGCTCTAGCAATATGTTGTTGCATACTTCTCATACTCTGAAGCATCGTCCTCTGCACTGTAGATGTCTGACATCCTATCCAACAACTACTGCACTACTGCTGCAACTATACTACTGCTGACACTACCACTGCCAACATTGCATCCATACTACAGCTCCCTCTCAAGTGTTGCATTTATGTCGCTGCTAGCACTGCCAATGCACTGCAAACTGTTGTTGCTTCTTCATCAGCAACAGAAAAACACCCAAAATTACTAGACTAATTATGTTCAGTATGATACCACGTGAATGTTGAAGTCTGACTGTTGCTAGTCTCTACGTTGACCCTCTAAATCTACTATGCTACTGCTGACCTCTGCTCTGTGCCATCTGCACTGCTGCCAACTTTTCTCTGCACTACTCAGACTCTGTCGCTCCTACCCACTGTAACTATCTCTCCAACACTCCTCGGCACCATCCAACACTAGTCCAACTTGCTACTTCTGATCTAGGCTCCCGTAGCAAGGAAACGATCCTAGAGGTGGGCTCCTCAAGGATCCTGCCCATCTATAGCTCTTTCGAACTACAACTCCAAATCAGAACACCTCCCTCCTGGAGGTATCTCAGTTGTCATGGCGAACTCCTCTACGATCTTCGTGGGCGCAACATTCAGATCGTTCTTCTCATCCTTGTCCTTCTTCTTGAGAGGACACTGAGTAGCATAGTGACCCATCTCAACACACCTGAAACACTTGCTCTTCGAGACATCCTTCTTATGTCTCCGATGCTCCTGTTGTCCCTTCGATGCAAGGGCTGCATTATCTTCCTCCCCTTTGGTCTTCGACCCACTGTTGCTACTTCCGTCAAGTTCAACCTTAACTAAGTCTCTCCTCAACTCCTCTTGTTTTAGAGCTGCCCACATCTCATCCCAATTCGGCAAGGCTGCTCTGCCCAAGATACTCTGGACAAAGACTTGCCACTCATCTGAGATAGAATTGAGGGCTAGTCTAACCAACTCTGAATCTTGAGGTGTATGCCATGCAGCAAACAATTCATCATGGGTCTCCTTAAGCTTCGTGAGGAAAGGATCCACACACTCCCGCTTCTGCATCTGCGCAGATCTTAGCTTTTCTTCCAAGTACATCTTCCGCTGCTCGCAAGATCCTTGATATATCGTAGCCAAGGCATCCCACGTCTCCTTAGCAGTCCCTTTGCTAGTGACATGACACACTACGTGATCCTTTACTCCATCAAGGATCATCCTCTTGGCCTTCGCCATTTCTAATCAGTACTCAACAGATCTGCATCTGCAAGCACAGCCACCACGCAGTTGACATATGTCTTGAGTGCATGCTCCTCTAAAAGGAATGACATTCTAGCCTTCCAAATGACATAGTTGGATGCTCCGTCCGACCTGTCCTGATCCCTCAAGCCACTGGTTGCCATTTCTGCCAAAAATAGAAAGTCGAATGACCTCCTCTCTCCTCTGTGTTGCTGCTGGGCTAGCCTACGCACTCCCTGCTGCAGCTAGTAAAATTGCTGCCCCTTGCCGCTGCTCAGCGCTAGAGAATTCAAATTCCTTGGCCAGGAATTCTCTGGGAAGAAATTCCCTCAGTCGTGCTTCTCTTTCTTCTGACAATATTCTTCCTAGCAAACTGCCTGCAGGAAAATTTGTGTCCCACCAACTCTCCTCACACTAAGGCTTCTGCGTTGCTCCCTCAGCCCCACCAAAAACTCAATCTGGAAGCCCATCTCTCCATCGACTCACTTGGAGAGAGACTGCCTCGAAATTTCAACCTCCAACTAAGAACTGCGCAAACCCTCTAGGGTTTCGAATTGTTGCCTCCTGCAGCTTTTCGATCTCTCTCTTCTGCTCAGCACTGGATCTACCGGCTCTACTCTTCTTGCTTCACCTGCAGCTCTAATACCATGTGAAAATTCCTTAACTGGAATCCCTACTGTAGCAACTGATAATGTTTCTTCTATTTGTTAAATTAATCAACCAAATTATTTGCAGTTTCCTACGACAAATATCAAAACATATACACTACAACCTTCAATTAAATATTATGCAGACATAAGAGACTGAGCAAGAAAGAAATTACAACACAATTGACACCATTGTTTTTGGACAAATATCCCCGGAAAAACCCAATGCGGGAAATTGGTGCAGCAGATCTGAGGGTTACATATTATTAAGCAGTAGTTTCTGAATACAACTTTTGATGCCCTTCCGACAATCCAGTTACAGAGAAAATAAACTAGTAGAAAAACTTAGTGAGATTACCTCACTCTACCCGGCAATTTCGACTGTTCCGGTAGCTGAACCAACTGTCCTCGACTATCTCTGTGTTGGCTCTGCGTCAACCTCAACAACCTCTGCGTCAGCTGAACTTGGAAACGTTTACCCTCTGGAGCAGTTTCCAGCCCTCTCGGCTTAGGAATCTCAGCTCCCCAGCAGATTTTGGACTTCTGCACTGGAAGATTGCGTTGCTTTTACGTGAGTCCTTTTGGCTCTATGTCAGCCCTTCTGGCCCAGCATCAACCACTCCTGGGTCTGCGCTGCCTCCTCCTCTGCCTCTCTGCTATTGATTCTGGGTCCTAGAGAAGATACTCCAAACCAACTATCCCTGCCCCTCAACTACAAGAAATCTACTTGATCAGAATTTCCTCCTAAGAACTTCTCACTTTAGAAATTCTCTCGGTGTGTCTTCCAAATGACCCTCAAGTTTCCTTAAATAATCTTCTCGTTGACATTCAACAGCCCAAATTAAAAGTGAATCAATAGCTAAGATCATTTTAGCTTGATCCTCATCTTCTTCTAGATGTTACACCCACAATTAGATTAATACCCATTAATATTTTTAATTTCCTAAAATTAGACATAGGGTCCCATTAAAAAATATTAATTATTTTAATAAAATTGTCTCCAGGTGGAATTTCCCAAAACGATTTCTAAGTTCTTTGGAATACATGTGCTCAAGCCTCCCTGCAAAATTTGAGGCCTAGAGCACATCCGATGCTACCCCAAATCAACACAAGGTACCCTATGTCACCCTTTTAACTTCTAAGAGCAAAAGGGGTGGCGTGACACCAATATGCTCAAGCATTGGGATCCATCAATGATGTGCAGGCCATCCCCTATCATCTCAAAGATAACCATCATCATCCAAGCTCCAGAAAAAGCAACATCCATCAAATAGTGTCAAGGACAACTGGGGGTGCCTTAGGTCCATCATGGCAAATCATCAATAAATCTAACAAGCCTACATGGCTCGGCGTTTTAGCAACTAGGGGTACTCTAGAGTCTAGACTATCAAGTACCATGTGAAACCATCTCATAACCCAACGCTCTATTCAAGAGGGGCAACATTAGATCAACAAGGTCATATCTGCTCTCTGGACTAGGTAAATGACCTCTTGAATGCTATTAAAAGGGATGAGAATTATCTACCAAGAGGCTTCTTCCACTATGACAACCTTAGAAAAGCTTACTCAAAATCAAGTGAAATTATCAATTATAAGGGACAATAACAATAAATGCATCATAGTAGACCATATCTATTGTTAGGGTCACAAGAATACTTCACACAAAGCTCACCTTCAAATGTCTAACTAGATCAACTCTTGTAAACAAGTTACCTTTTTATTAGGGATGGTTAGATCAATAACCCTATTAGATGTTTCCAACCCCCAACAGCAAGAGACATGTCCCAAGTTAGCCCATCAACCCACAAGTGTGTGTGAAAGATGGCAGTTGTGAAGTGGGAATGACTTCAAGGCAAGGTACCATAACCATGTGACCAACTAATGGAGGTCCAATATCCTAGATTCCTAGGTGTATAGATGTATCGAGGGAACAATCATGGAGGCATGAGTTACCCTTTCCTCAGCCTGCCTTTTCCACCCCTCCAGTGCACCTTTTACCTTTTATGATTTATCTTTATTTGGGTACATAGCTCAGGAGCCCAAGATTTATTTTGTAATTTCCCGTTACCCCTTTAAGATGAGTCAGTTTATCGTTCATCAAGGTTGGGACAATTCAAGGGTTCATTTTTATGAATGAAGCATTATGTGCTTGAGGAACTTAGAGATGGTTAATGAGTGGGGTAAAGCTCATGCTAGGATTTTGCCCACGCGCTAAATAAATGTCCCAGCCATCTTTTGCAGTTTTCAAATTTCTTTGGTTGTGGCATTCTTAATGCTTTTAACTTTCTTTTAGTTGCATCAACCTCCAAGGCTAACTTTCCAGGCCCAAACTCAAGGATGAGGATGAAAGGTGCCAACCCTAATGACTAATGACCAACCAACCGAAAAATGGAGATGAACAAGGGGAATGATGTAAAGTGGTATGGAACACCTTGGACATGTTACCTCAATCAAAGCCTCCCCAGCAGTGACCTTCTTAAAACTCTAAGGCCTCTAAGTGGGTCCCACTAGACTAGAGTCAAAGACTAACCTCTCAGGTGAAGTGAGAGAACAAGAATATAGCCAAGATCGGTTAATGATCGAGTTTGCCTCTTGATCCATATTAGTATGCCCATAACATTAAGTGAAATCACATGATTCAAAATGGTTAAAGTACCTGTCGATGGATGACCCACCTTCCTTCAAGGAATGTCGGATGGGAGAGAGAAATCTGATCAGAGCAACAAGTGGAGGATCCTAGCATCATGTCATGTGATGATCATATATGGCAGCTGGCCGGTTGTCCAAGGAGAAGAAAAAATTTCTCCTATGGGTTATCCATTTTTTGGTGGGTACCAGTGACTGCCACCATAAACCCTTCTACAGTTCAAAAAAATAAAACCCCTACCTTTGTAACAGTAATTTTTTAGTAGAAGATTGCACTTATATTGGATACTGAAATTTACAATGAGATCTAACAAAATTTTTGCTGTATTGATGTAGATTAAAAGAGAATTAAATAAGAAATAAAAATGTTTAAGTTCCTAAGACATGTCTAGTCAGAACATATATCTCTGTTTGTAATTTTGCAAACAAGGCCCAAAAAGGTCATATGAACCATTTACACAAAACAAAACGAGATAATATGTCATTTTAGCACAAGAAATTGAAGAATCAATATTAAATATAACTTATCAACTTTACATACCTAAAATAGTAATAAAAGTAAAATATTCTTATCAAACAATAAAAATGTCTCTAAATTGCAACCTTTAAATTCAATCACTAAAGTTGTAACCCAGTCAAAGGCAGGGACTAGCAAGTTGAAGTACTGAACAACAGATAAGCAACCAATATGGACCAATTCCGCAAGGGAAGTCCCTTACCATGGAATATGTCATAGACCAATTAATTTCATATTGAATGGAAGGGCATTGTTGAAAAGTCAAGATAGTGTTATTCATCTTACATGATGAACTGAATGCATATACAAGATTGAAAGGCATTGAAGATCATTACATTTGAATATACTTAGAAGTTAACTATTACATTGCTATGAATGGTGATCTAACATACAGAAGACAGTCCTTAGCAACTAGACTATCTTGATGAGTACAGAATGACCACAAAGAAAATAAACTTTTGTATAGGTTCCGAGCATACAATTAGTATCAGTTATGTGTGTACAGCGAACTAGAAAAAGGAAGCTATCCATAATTCTTGGCTATTTAATTGGTTATTGCATATAATGCTCAATAGAAAGGAAGGGATGGAAATAATAAGAAGTTTAATAGTTAAATATGTATACAATTATTAATGGGTAGCCAAAATAGATGCAATAAACATTAACAATCCTACAGCACACCTGTATCCCACAAATACCCCATTTATCCAAGCGTAGAATGCTGAATCAACAGCCTCGAAGTGCAAAAATACACGACGACCTGCAAAGAAACATAACAGCTTCTGAACTGGCCAACCAAAAAAAAAACATTTGTTTCTTCACAATTAAACTGCAAACTGTGAGATCAGAAAGTATAAAATACACCATTATCAATTTTACCAGTTCCTACTTTTTCCAATAATCCTATGGAAGAAACAAAATTAAACCATTACAATTCCATTAAAAAGTCAGGGAACCAAATTTTACTTTTGATGATAGAGTCTGAGTTATGCCACTATGCCTACCGATAACCTTAACCATCTGAAATGTTAGGGTCCTATAATAATAGGATTCATAATTTTGAATTGACTATGGTCGGTATTGTAATATTGTACATGCCTTCGCTTTCTGCAAATGTATTCCCAAATTAAAAAATGTAAAGAGGGTATGTCATAAAAGAACAATCAAAGGACAAAAAGAAACAAAGATCAAAAAAGTGAAAAATATGAACTCCACAAAAAGAGATAAAAATAGATCATGAAAGTGTGCAAATTCAAATGCCACTTCTATTTTACCTTTTCTGCAAATAATGATTATGTGTAGCTTGTTTAAAATACCATAATCCATGATAAGTCAAATAGCTTAATCTTGAATTTTCATGCTTTAAATTTAATGTTGATAGATAGAGAATAAGGATCTAGCCAAATAGTTTAATCTTGGTAGATCAATAGTTAAAATAGAAAATGATAGGGAGCTCAACAATTTAACTTGAACTCTTGGATGAAACAAGGTTTGCATTAGTTAGTTTCTTGTTTCAGAGAAAAATGAATAAGGGTTTGCAAGCTCAAATGCACCCATGTAGATAAGGAATAAAATGTTAAAATAGCAGATGGGTAGGTACAAGCAATTTTTACAATCATGGATAAACATCATTTGGCATATTACTAATTTCCCTCCCCACAATGTGCTCCAGTACTAAAATACTTCAGTCATAAAGGCTCAGAGCATTTCTCTGACTTTTGGTGGGACCGGACCTGCAGCTTAATGACTCATGGACATCAAGTATTGGATTCCACCTTATTGAAACCCTTCTCATTCATGAAAACACCCTTTTCCCTTTACATCGCTCATTTTACCCTACAAAATCCCCTTTTCCTAAGTTTAAAACACATTTTACCTAGGAAAGTTAAAACCCCCTTAACTAATTCCTCTCTCATTCAAAATACTCAAAAACCCACAAGAAATGCTTTTATCCCAAGTATAAGTGTTAAATGTTGATATTGGGCCACCACAGTGAATAAATTCAAGCCAAACATCATATTTTACATTATGCTTACTATATATTACATTTCGCGCATTCATTTCATATTAACGTACTAACCTAATGTATTAGCTCCCCGATATACCTTTTTCCCGTATTAAATAACTCCTTCATATATAATATCCAAACCCCTATTTAATTATAAACTATAGTTTCATCCCCCACATTGTTTAAATTAACTCCCTGCTTCATATTTCCCCAACATAAACCTATTAACCCACCAACCCTTGGTGTCGTTAGAGAAAACCCCGCAAATCTTCACTCTAATTTCCCTCCGTGTAGCTTCACCCCGCGACAGTAATTAGATCTCTCACCCCTCAATATGACGACACGCATCCATATCGCACTCACTCCCTCTTCGACCTTTATCAGCTTGAGAGCACGCGAGATTCATGGTTTTGCTCAGGCCCAATTTTGCTACGTGTCAGCCTCTAGCATAGATCGAGTTCCCTCAGGGAAATACCGCCTCCCTGCCAAAAGCGGTGTGATGGCCTCCAAAACCACCTCCCTGCCCAACATGAAGACCATCCACTGTTCATAAAAATACTTTCCCCACCAAAATATAATCATTGCCTTTTAAAAGGCCGAGAAGCCCCATTTCATCCTTTTTCGCTCTTTTTCTGTAAGACCTCAGCAATACGTTTGCGACACCCTGAGCCTCTGCGACCAAAATTCACTGTCGTCTACTGCCTGAAAAAGCTTTAGACACCCAATTTGAGCATCCAGTTCAGTCTGCAGCCATCGTACCCTCTGCAATCACCATTCAAACCAATTTGCAAGCCAATTCACCAATTTCCGGGTATTTTGAGAAAAAACCAGAACGGCCCTCTCATTTGAAAATGTACAGTAAAAGTCAAAAGGTTACAGTGAAAGTCAAAAAAGCACAGTAAAACGAAAAGGATAAATCAGCCAGATGAAAGAGTACTAGTAAAAGTGTATCAGATTAAAAAATCAAAGTGAATAAAAAGCTAAAGCAACCAGCGGGAAGACAAACAGCATGGAAGATAGTTAAAAAGCATACAGATAAAATAAATTCATGTCAAAGTGAAGATAGATAAAAAAACAGAGTAATCAAGGTAAAGTTTAAAGAGTAAAAGTAAACATGGAGGCAGTAAGGGTTAAACAGAGATGAAGACACTTTCACCAGCAACAATGAAGTTTATCCAAAGTAAAGGTAAAAATAGTGAAAAGAAAATTAAGTTATAAGATGAAATCAGAGCAAGAATGGTACATTTTCCAGAAATTTCTTGTTTAACTCGTAAATTTGTAGAAACTATTGTGGCCAATCCAAGATGCATTTTGAGAAACTGGAGGAGGTTTGTGTTCCTAAAAGGCCAATCTACAAAAACCTATCTCACTTTTTACACAGGTATTACAAAAAGAGAGATAAATGCATATCTTCACAGCCTATTTCTCAAACTGTACAAAGTCTTGTTTTTGACATCTTTTTGCAGAGAATATTGTGAACAGTTGGAGCTGAATTTTGGGAAACTGAAAGAGGTTTATCTCAATAACATACTTATCTTGAATAACCTCTTTCATTTTTTACATATCTATCTCGGATTGAGATATACAAAGGTATCATTGGACCCTAATTTTGCAGAATTTCTGGGTCAGAGTGCACAAAGGAAAGAGGTAGTTAGTGACTTGGAAGCCTCATCATCAATTAAGAGTTGCTATCAAATTCGAATTTCTCTTCTTTGTCACCATCAATCCATAAATATAGTGTCAAATAGATTCATTAGTTTTGAGTGTCCTTTATTTAAGTTCTATTAATGTAAAACAGTTTGAGATATTTGCAAAACCAATCTAGATATTTTTTCAAGATATTTCAGTTTAGAATTTGTATGAATACTTCTTCATTTGAAGTATTTTGAGGTGGATTATTATACATTTGTAGAGTAATTTTGATCTTGAACGTAAGCGTGATTGTACCAATTTCAAGTCAACAGACTAGAGCAAGTAATAAAGCATTGAACTGCAGGATTCATGAGATGAGCTATTTGCAGTGAAGTATCTTCTTTATGTGATTCGTTATCTTCTTATGTTTTCATAAACTTAATTGTAATTCCAAATTTGAATGTATTAACTAGAAATATCACTCAGAATTTGTTTAAGTACACTCTGTTTTGCCACAGTTAGTCATTTATATGTTTTCCTCTGATAACCGGATCTGAGAATCCTTAATTGCTCTCCCATCCCGGTTGACCTCTTTCATTCCTTCCATAATCCAGCCTAGGGAACCCTTAATTGCTCCCTAGATCTGATTAGAAGCCACATCAACATTCAGCCTTTGAGATCTGCGAAAACTCACCTATCTTGCCCTGTAGACATTGTCTTTTAAAGCTTGATCCAATCCAGTTTGTTTGATATTGACTCCATAGCCCAATAATTAAAGCAAACCTCTTTTCATCTAAGTAAGTGATCCCACCATCCAATTTCAAAACAAAACCCAAGTGCAACCATACCTAGCCTAAAATTTATTAACTAAAACAAAGTTAAAACATACAGAGAGAGCCCTCTCTGAGCGTCAGGAAGGCTAGGACCTGATCTCCAAAAGTGGTTTGTGGTTACCTCTATTATTTATTTTTCTGACAACTTCGAAGAAATTTTGGAGTGATAACATGTACTAAGTCGAATTGTTTACAATAGACCAATAGATTCCATAGAGCAAGAAATTTCCGAGACTGAATGTAGGTAAAAAGTATACCACTAAATTAGGGTGTGGGTTGAACATGTGTGCAAAATAAAATAAGTTAACAACAAAATAAAGGATGTGATATGAGAAAATTGTGAGATATGTGCAGGCTCTAAAAGGTTAGGTTGTAGACCCTCAAAAGCACTGCAAGGTTAGGTTGCAATTCAATCAAGTTGCAAATTATAAAGTTGTACCAAAAGGTCAGGTTGCAGGTGAATCAAATTTCAAACCATAAAGAAGTGTTGTAAAGTTAGGTTTTACATGAATCAAATTGCAAATTTGAAATTAGAGTACCACAAGGTTGAGTGAGGGTCCCTGTGGCCACACACGTCTTGTAGTGACTCAAAATCGTTCTACATCTTGGCATTTCTACTACAGCTTTGCAGGTCCTAAACCCCTAGTGTATTTTTGGCATTTTCCATGCATTTTTGTAGTTGAGAGTGTTAACCCCACTTATAGGGGTAAGTATAGGAGATTTTTTTTCAATAATCCACATTACAGATAGTGGTCTTGGGATGACATTCAGCATTCTCCACAAGCAGTATCCCACAGATGCCTCTTATATCATGCTCAGTTCACTCATTTGTTGATGGTGGTGCCTGACACACATGAGGTACATTTGTTCAAGGCTTCATATTAAGTGTTTATGTTCAATGTAATTGGCATGATAGTAGGAATAATAAGTTGAATCAGATAATGAATCATGATGCTTGGAAGTTATACCTTTTGCCTTGTTTCACCATGGTGGTCATCATCAATTTCCTAGCTAAGTATCGCCTCTCTTAGGGAGAGGGTTACTACTACATGACCTTGATAAGGGTAATGCGCCCATGTCTTTCCACACTAACATACTCCATCTATTTCCCATTTCCACTATCCTTTCTTTTCGGTTCATTGTTACATGTACCCCAAATAGGTTCATGCTTCATAATCCCATGAGAAGAACGGGTTTGGATGCCCAAGGTTGATGCAGCTACATAGAAGGAAAAATAGCATCATATAAAAGTCAAAAATGCCAAAGAAAAAATTAAATAGATTAATTATAACTCAAAATCCAATTAAACGTAGATAAGATCTTTGAACCAAGATGGCTCGCACAACAGAAGCTAGGGTTATTTTGTCTACAATTTCTTCTCACGGCACCACCACAATGTTCCTAGACTCCTTTTTCTCCATCCATTGTTCCAATGGTGTTGCGAAGGGACAAAGGACTATTTCACAGTGGTGGATAAAGTCCATTTCATGTTAGAGACTGCAAAGGAATTTTCTTTCTCAGAATCTCTCCGATGAACAATCTTCGTGGGTGTTTGTGGGCATTCTTTTTGCCCGTCCCGATTTTTTGCCTCGGTAACTTTTCCTTGGCGCCCTCATTCTCAGAAATTTTTAACGGCCTGCACTATTAGTGTGGGGACTCTGGAGGTTTTATTTTTTTAAATGGGTGGTTTTATTTGTGTTGTACTCGTCAGCCTCTATGCCACTCTTTAGCTTCCCGCCTATATGTCGGGCCACTCATTCAGCAATGCCGAGGGTAGCCCTAACTTTAGAACTTGTAACTTTTCCTTGGCGCCCTCATTCTCAGAAATTTTTAACGGCCTGCACTATTAGTGTGGGGACTCTGGAGGTTTTATTTTTTTAAATGGGTGGTTTTATTTGTGTTGTACTCGTCAGCCTCTATGCCACTCTTTAGCTTCCCGCCTATATGTCGGGCCACTCATTCAGCAATGCCGAGGGTAGCCCTAACTTTAGAACTTGTTGAAATGTGTAACTAGGTTTGGTCTTCATAATGTTTATTGTAATCATGATTTTATATATTTGATATTAAAGAGAAAACAAATTTATTATTGTCATTCTTGATGCATAGGTTTCATGCTCAAGATAAATTTATTTATAGGTCAAGCACCCATTGAGTGCTTCTAGGTTTGTTGTAGAGTTATGACGTCAAAAGAGTCATTGTCATACATGTAAGACCCCTTTGGGAATGTTGTATTTTGTAAAGAAAATTTTTGTGAAGTCAAAAGTGTCATAAACAACCTCCAAGACCTTGTCAAACAAGTCGGCCTTCTAGAAGGATCAAGTCGGCCTCATGAGCAGCGATTCGACCTCCTAAGAAGCCTATGTATAAAGGAACCTCGACTTCATTTAGAGACATTCATTCAACCATGAAAACAAGTTCGATCTCCTTAAGAAAGGAGTTGGAAAAGGATGAAGATCAAGGAAAAGATGAAAGAGAAGCAAGATCGAAGTTTTGAACCTCTCTCTCTCTCATGTTAGGGTTTCTAAAGTAGTTGCTAGATCGAAATTGTAGAATTTACTAGGAAGTTGAAGTTACAGAAGAAACTGTTGGGGAAGTCGAAGTTGCAGAAAAAGTTACTGGGGAATTCGAAGTTGATAGGAAGTCAAAGTTGTTGCTAGGTCAAGAATTATTGGAAGGTCGAAGTTGATAGAAGTTGTTGAGTCGAAGTTGTTGGGTCGAAACTGTTGGAAGCTTCCAAGTCAAAGTAGTTGGAAAAAAAGAAAGTTGAGCAAGAAGGAGAAGTATGGCTTGGCCTTGGAGGGGTTTTTGAGAAGGTTCTTAGGTCTTGGAATTCATCATTTGAAGTTCTATAAGAAGAGAAGAGTTCTTGTGGGTGTTCCGCTCAAGAGGAGAGGTTTTGGCCCTGGCTTATAGCCTATATCTTGTGTCCTCTTATCTCATTGTTTTATTGTTTGGTAGTTGTTTGATGATAGGAACACCAATGATAATCAAGTGAAAGAACAAGCTAACCAAGTTAAGTAATAATACATCACAAGCAGTTATCAAAATAAGAGAAATCACCTAAGTTTCCCCTTGATTTCTCAACAAAACCCTTCCTCGTGACCTCCAGAATGGTGGTCCCTCCAAAAATGGCCCATTTTGAGGTGTATTTGTCGTTGTCAATGACTTGTAGAGAGCCCTCTTTCCAAATTTCCATTTATAGTTTCAACGGGAAATCTAAGCTTTTATGGGTCTACAACTCCTCTTTTGTATTCTCCTTAAAACAATCCATCGAAACAATATGGGGCATATCAACCTATTATCAATGTCTTCAAAATAATGGGAAGGTTCTAACAGAGTCTTCCAAGCTACAAGACTATTACATCTCCAAAGATTCAACCATTATTCGAAACTCAAGTCTCCATGGAAGTCCACCTGGTTCAAAGTCAACTAATGGGTTTTTTGTATCTTTTAAGGATGTTGCTCAAAGAAAGGTTATTGTCCCTGCAGAACAGTCTCATAATACACCGAGCCCATATATAGTTGAAGAAATGGAAAAAGTTCCTTCTATGGAAGTAAAACTCCCTGAGGTTAATTATATGTTCTCTATCTTACAAGCAAAAGCAGTGATTTGTAGATTTAATGGACTTTGGCCCAAACCATAAGCTCTCATTCAATGGAGTGTCTCTACCTGGACTCCAGATTTTGAAATATACTTATGCTCCAAAGATTTTTTCATAGTACAGTTTGAACACAGAAGGATTTGGAATATACTCTAAATGCAAGGCCATGGTTTTGGGGGCAGAGTCGGGATTTTCATTACTCCTTGGTTCCCTGAGTTTGATACAAACTCTATGGTGGTCTTTACTATGCCAGTTTGGGTGAGGCTCCCAAATCTTGCCCTTCCATTTTGGCACCATAAAGTACTCGAAGATATAGGAAACACAATGGGAAAATTCAATAAATTGGACCTGGAAAGAACGGAAAATGGTATCTTCACATATGCTAGAATATGTGTGGAGATTGATCTCAGTAAAGGACTACCTAATCATATAAAGTTGAAACACCAAAACTTATGTTGGTCACAAGTTCTAGATTATGAAAACACAGCATTTAGGTGTTGTATATGTTTTCAAACATATCATTTACAACATGCATGCCCCCGGGATCTAAGAAGAAGAAGAGACAAACAATTCGAACAAAAGGTTGGCAGTTCACAGAGCAATGTCCTTCTAAAGATGAAGAAGATGGGGACACTTCAGTACAACTGACCCTCGTCAATGCACAACAGGCAAAGAAGGAACCCGAAGACTCTATGGCACTGGACAGATTTGGGGAATCAAAAAGAGCTCATGTCTCAGAGAGTTCATATTCTGATAACGATGTCCCTCATGTGGGACAAGAATTGGCTTTGGTCCTTGTTGAACCAAATCCTAATGGCTAGCAAAAAATGCATACGTGGAAAGGAAAAAGTGAAAAGACTTGCACAAGTCAACCATACCCGAAGACCCTATGGCACTCGACGGATTTGGGGAATCAAAAAGAGCTCATGTCTCAGAAAGTTCATATTCTGATAACGATGTCCCTCATGTGGGACAAGAATTGGCTTTGGTCCTTGTTGAACCAAATCCTAATGGCTGGCAAAAAGTGCATACGTGGAAAGGAAAAAGTGAAAAGACTTGCACAAGTCAACCATAATATTTTTCATGTCCATATTATGTTATTTTTAGTTTTTATGAAGCATCGTGTATTTTTTATGATCTTAGATGTTGCTTTACAACCTCCTCCTTGTATCTTCTATTCATTTCCCTGATAGATTCTATATGCATACACAAATCATTTGTCTACAAAATGTAAATTTTATTTTTATTAATAGAAATTATGGTTTTTTTCTCTGGAAAGAAAAAAAAACTCTAAATCCAAAGAAGCTTGAGCTCTACCCTCTAGCCATGAGTCCAGTACCCCAAGTCCTACGAAATGGGATGCATAATTAAAGGACTAAGATAAATTATCTCAACCCATGTGCAATGAAATGCATATATAAGAAAAGGGGAATTGTAAAGCAAAAACTAAAGAATATAAGAAAAAGGCAACAAAAGTAGTAAGACATAGTGTCAAGAAAAGGGCAACACTCAATGCATAAATCAGTGAAGCATGACCCGTATTAGACCCGCAGGTCTTCGCGGGTTCTATACCGAGCCGGGTCACTCGCATAGAACCCGCATTTAAGACTCGGACTCAGCGGGTTTCTCATAGAACCATGTACCCATATAAGACCCACGGTTATTCTATACGACCCGTATTAGACCCATATAGAACCTGTCGAGCCTCAAAAGGCACAAAATGTGCAGATTTTTTATTTTTTCTTTATTTTTTCCTTTTTCTTCTTTGGAAATGAGGTGGAGGGAAAGGGAAATTGGAGGGAAGAAAATGCTTTATAAGCACCTCTCTCCCTTCCATTTGTCATTCACTTGACGTTTGAGTGTTTGGATAATTTGTATGAGTGTTAAGTGACTCCATTGCATAGTGAAGGAGCTCTTGGAGGAGGCTAAAGGAGGCTTCATTAGATCAGGCCCAGCTTCAGGTAGGCTTCATGAACCTTATTTGAATATTTTCCATGTAATTTTTTCTATTCAATTTAGTTTTTATTTTTATTTTTTATTTTTTTTTTAATGTTTGGGCCTGTGGCAAAGTTTCTCAGCCACACATGGTCGTTATGTGGCTGAGAAACTCAGCCATAGGGCCAAAAAAATTGCAAATTAAAAAAAAAAAAATCAAAACCAAAAAAAAAAAAACAAAAAAGAATTAAAAAAAAAAAAATCTTCCAGATTCTGTCACCATGCCACCAAAGGGTTCTAGAAAGTCTCATGATCTGGCATGGGCACATGGTCAATGAATCATTGTTGGTAATGACCACCATATCAAGTGAAATTATTGCAATGCCACAATGCATGCATGCATAAATAGGCTGAAATACCACCTACCCAGAATTCCTGGGAATGGTGTGGGATGTTGTCAAAGTTGCCCTGATGAAGTCGCCACTGAAATGGCAGTTGCTTTGGAATCTATTAAAGAAGAAAGTTCTAAGAGGGAAAGAAGGAAGGATGAGATTGTTGCGATAGGTAGATCTTCATCTCAGAGTAAAACACAGATTCAAAGTCCAGGTATTGGTATCTCCTCTTCAAGTGTTGTGGAAAACAGGAGTATAACCTCTTCTTTCTTTAGTCCTCGTACAACTCTAGGATCTCAACCAACCTTGGATAGTTTAAATGAAAACAAGAGGAAGGAGGTAGATATGGCAGTGAGGAGGTTTTGGTACCATAACAGTGTTTCATTCAACTATGCAAAATCTTATTTTTATCAGCCCATGGTGGATGCCATTGCAAGTGCTAGCCCTGGATACAAAGCCTTATCTTATAATGTACTTGGGGGGAAAGAGCTAGATGAGGAGCTTGAGTGTGTCAAGGAACAATTGGAAAGCATTAAAAGCTCATGGAAATTTACAGGTTGTACAATTATGTCTGATTGGTGGATAGATCAGAGGGGTAGAACAATAATAAATTTTGTTGTAGCTTGCCCTAAAGGAACCATGTTCCTAAAATCCATTGATGCATCTACACATGTAAATGATGCACATTTGACTTTTTTTCATTGTTGGCTGATGTGGTGGAGGAAGTTGGGGTTACAAATGTTGTCCAAGTAATCACGGACAACGCAGCAAATTATGTGGTAGCTGGAAGGTTGCTTTGTGCCAAATATCCCACCATTTTTGGGACTCCATGCGCTGCCCATTGCATAGACTTGATGCTAGAGGACAATGGGAAGTTGGAGTGGGTGCAAGATGTTGTGCAAGAATGCAAGCAAATTACCAAGTATATTTATAGTCATGTCTGGGTGTTGAACCTTATGAGGGAATTCACACATGGTGAGCTTAGTCACCCAGTTGTCACATGGTTTGCTACAAACTTTCATTCCCTCCAAAGCCTTTTGTATGAGTACCAAGCTTTGAGAAGAATGTTTTGTAGCCAACAACGGGTATTTTGGAAAGATAGCACAAACAGTGATGATAATATAGGCGATATATCGCCGAATATCGGAAATATCGTGATACTTTCGGCGAGCTGAAATATCGCGATATTTTGGCTCCCGAAAATATCGTGATATTTCCGAGATATCGTCAATATCTCGACAAAATATCACTAGACAACAAAAAATATCGTCGGGCGTGTTATGCCGCGGCTAGAAAAAGGGAAAACCATTTTTTTTCTTCATTTATGTTTCTGAGTGGTGTTGGAGAAGGAAGGGGAAGAGTTTTATGGTGGTTGTCAAGGAGGGTTTGAGGATCAAACAACAATTACCACCACCAACTAAGATTTTTTTGTGGATCAAAGATTGAAGAACAATGAGACAAACTTCATTTCTTCCATTAACAGGTATGTTCTTAAAAACCCCTATGTTAATGATTTTTTCATAGATTTAGGGTTATGCTTGCTTGCCTCTTTGCCTACCAACATTTTGTTTCTTTGTTTTTTTTCCATTTGCTATGATTTTCATGCCCATGAGCCAATGTAAGGGTTTTCTCCATATTTGGACAGCAAGCTTCATTTTTTTTCAACTTTCTTATGCACCCCCTTATTGCCATTTTTCATTCACATTGCAAAATGCAAATAATGTCTGTAATTTTTTTTAAATGAGGTGGTTATTACTTATTTTTTTTGTGTTGGGGGGTTTAAGGCCAATTTTTTTTTTTTGTGCCCTAGGTTTGAATTAGTTCACTACAAATGTCAAATATGCCAAAAGCCTTAGACCCATTTTGGGAGTATGGGGAGGATGTTGGTGGGGCAAATCGGGCATATATATCATCCAAATTGTGTGGGACCAAGATGTCAGGAGGGGTTACACAATTGAAATACCATCTGGCTAGACTCCCTGCACATGGTGCAAATGTAATGCCTTGTAGGGTTTCTAGTGCAGAGGTTATACAAAAAGCTCTTGAAGTAATTGCTGAACAAGATAGAAAGAAAGCTGTTAGGGAGAGGCCAATGGTCTCAGATAAATAGTTGCTAGTTTTATTTGTTTTGCAACTTTTGCTACATATAGTTTTATAACTCGTGATGACGAAATACTTTTAAAGTTTTATATATGTTATGTTATTTTGTTTGAGTCCTTGATTGGACAATTATCAGGGATCAGCAACATATATGTTATTTTGTTTGAGTCCTTGATTGGAAAATTATCAGGGATCAGCAGGATTTGGTATCGCCTTCAAAGTTTGATGTATCATTTCTATTTCACATCATATATATCAGTGCTTTCTTCATATTTATGTGCCAATGTGTTTAGTTCATGTTGTTATTGCTTTATATGTTTAGAAATCTGAAGAAAAAAAATGAATATATTATGCATTTTTTATGCTTGCCAATATTTTCGCCAATATTGCCTATAAGATGTTTTCTAGACCCTCGCCGATATTTTGTCGATTCCTATATTTTCAACACTAAGCACAAAACCAGAAGCATTGTCTGTGAAAGCATTCGTCTTTGGTGATAGTTTGTGGGACAAAGTCACTGAGATTGTCAGCTTCATTGAGCCCCTTGTGAAAGTCTTGAGATTGATGGATGGAGAGAAACCTACAATGGGATATATTTATGAGGGCATGGACAGGGCCAAAGAGGCCATCAAGACTTTCTATAAGGGAAATGAATCTAAATATCTCCCTATATGGCAAATTATTGATTCCAGGTGGGACAGGCAACTACATTCACCATTGCATGCAGCAGGAGCATATCTCAATTTGAGCTTATTCTAGAATGAGGGGTCTAGCATTCAAAGAGATCTCGAGGTTATGAGAGGTGTCATGATATGCATTGAGAAAATGTTCCCGAATCAAAATATTCAGGACAAAACCAACATACAACGAGATATGTATAAGCATCTGGCATGTTTGGATTCAGCTCAGGCCAACATCTCAAGGACAAGAAAATGCCTTGTAAGTGCAAATTGTTAGAACTTAGCTTGTAATTTTGCTAGTTCTCTTTCATATGTTTGGCATTGCAAACTGATAATCTTTGTTGTTATTTTTTTACATCTCACTGGTTGATAGATTGTGGCACTGAGGCACCACAATTACAAGAATTCATCATCAGAGTTCTGAGTCAACCTTGCAGTGCTTCTTCTTATGAGCACAATTGGTCAGTGTTTGAGCACATCCAAAGCAAAAAGAGAAATAGGTTGGAGTAGGAGAGGTTGGAGAAGGTGGTTTTCATCTACTACAACCTTCGAATGCTCACAAAACAAGTGCAACCAAAGCATATAGATCCAATTTTATTGGATACTATTGATTTAGAATCTGATTGGGTTGTAGAGGAGGCCCCTAATTTGAGTTGGCTTGAAGAAGAGATTGAGGATCTCTTTAGTTTTCCATCTCAAATGGAGACTCCAAATACATCTGCCTCACAGTTGCTTCAGCGTTTCGATGTTACCATTAGCTCCACAAAGGCTTTATTGTAGGCATGGTCGTCCATGAGTGATGAGACTCAAGATTGTTGAGACAATCATTTATCATTTATGACATATGTATTTGAATTTTGAACTCACTGACATTTTTTATTTTAATTATGGAATCATGAGTCCTTTTCTTATTCAATGTCTAAAAGTTTTGCTTACAAAAATCAAATATGTTCTGTTGTAGTTTTATGGATACGAGATGATGTTATGGATTATTGCATATATTGTGGATTTTATAACATAAGGATTGGAATTGTTATTAGTTTCTTTTTTGTGCTTAAAATTTACCATATTTTAACTTTTTTGTATTTTGACGAGTCTTATACAAGTACAAGTCGTGCAACATTGGCATAAATGTTCCCTATTGCCACAAAATCTAGTAAGCCTTGTGATGGGGGTAACAAGGCAAGGGCCAAACCTCTACCTATTGTTGTTTAGAGGAGTTTCACCACAAGGGAGGCTTCCATGTATTCACCTATAAGGATACTCTAGTTATAAGGCTCCAGGGAATGCCAATAGACTAGGCAAAGATAAATAATGTTGGACAAGGCTTAGTTCTTCTTGATAAAGGAGCAACGTATTATACACATAGGCTAGATAAAGAACTCTACACACTAGTGTTTATAGATATATAATGATAATGTAATGCCTAGACACATATAAGTCAAGGAAAGAGTTTACTTGAACATTACATCAACAAAGCAATGATGTAAACCCTCAAATTGGCTTCAAGTTGAAGCTCGGCTAGGTTTTACGATTTCCAAGGCCAAAAATTGATCAAGGACGAATAATGTCGATCATCTTAAGGGAAGGTTTACTGCCATGAAAGCTAGATTTCATGTTAAAAAGGGTTTAGGGAGTTAATCCCTTGGTTCCTATCCACTAACATGCATCCACATTAACCCTACAAGCAATTTGGTCCTAGAAAAAGCCCTAATTGCTTACCTTATAAAACATAAGAGATCAAATAAAAGAGAAAATATTTCGTTTTTGAAGATTTTTTATTAACACAAATTTAACAGTGCCTAATCATATCTGGGTGATGGAGTCTTAAGGCAATTTTTTGGAGAAAAAGAACAATTTATTGGAGTAAGGAGGGGAAAATATGTTTTCCACTTTGTGAAGCCCTAACTATATTTTCCATGAAGGGAGAAATTAAATAGGAGATGCACACTAGGAGTTCTTTTATGGATTTCAAGGAAGAATATATTTAACATGTAAAATTTAACCAAGATTTCCACACATAATAAGATTTTAGTCATGGGTCACAGACAAACCCTAGCATTAATTCATTCACATTCAAAATAATGAAAAATCAGCAATAAACTTACAATTTCTTCGAAGAATAGACTTCTTTCAATCCCAAAAAGACATCTGCAACACAATAGCCAATCTCCAATAACAAATACTCCATTAAAATCACGTCTCCAGAAGTAGCGAAAAAGAAAAGGGTAATTCATGCCCTAGAAGAGGGCTGAAATCTCAAGTGTGATGATGAATAGAATGAGTGAAGGGATCCTCTACTTATATGAGGTCTATCCCTTCACTTTACAAAATAATATTAGCCTACAAGCCCTAAAACAAGTTTGACTTTAAGTGTTTGACAAGACAATGGATTACAAGCCAACCCCATAGCCCAAAAATAATGAGATAATGCCGTAAAATCCTACATGTGTGGGTCGATGTCCTCCAAAAGCATGACGTCATGCCCTTTTTGGGCCACAAACGCCACAAAAGTGCATGGGATGGGCTAATAAAATGTCCCATCATCATAATCAACTCTAGATCTTGACGAAAGACCTTTAAAAATGCCTCAAAATGCCTCTATGTGTCAAAACCATGATCTAGGTGCCTTACATCACCCTCTCAAGGGCTAGATGGGTGACATTGCATCATCTCTCTCTAGCGTTGGGGTTCCAAGTGCAAGTATAAGCCCTCCCTGTGAAATTTTCACTATTGCAGCAACTGGAAATTATTCTTCTAACTAAAAATAATTATGTGCAGTCTATTTGCTATTACGACAAACAAATAAAATCACAATTGCAATTTTCACCAAAAATAAAATACACTGTGGAAATCAAACTGGAACTAAGAAAATAGAACACACGCACACAATAAAATGACACCATTATTTTTGGACAAAAGTCCCTAGAGAAAACCAATGTGGGAAAACCGAGGCAATAGATGAGGGTTTTATTATTATTATTCAGCAGCAAAATCTAAGTACAATATCTAGATGCCAAACTGTGAATCATCTCCTAAGAAATAACTGGCAAAATTATCTGATAGAATTTCTCTCTCTCCACAAGCAATTTGGCCTTAGAAACTGGCCCCCGAAAGTCTTAGCGCAATCTCTCACACGTATTGCCTAGATCTGCTTTTGAATCAGACGTCCTTCCTACTGCTACCTCTAAAAATGATTGGCTTGGCCTCCTGGTGAAAATCCCAGCCTCTAGCAACTGAATCAATTACCTCCCTGACTGAATCGAACTGCCTCCTTGAGGCTCTGCGCAAGCCCCTATGCAACCTCCTGTGGAATAACTTGGCCTCTTTCTGCTACCTCTTCCAGCACTGGAAAATCCTTCATAATCACTCTATTGTTGCTCCTTAAACTCTGTTACCTAATCTCTGGCTCAAATTCTTCCCATCTGAATCTTTGCACTCTACGAAATTCGATCTCCCTAGATCTCTCCCTCACTCGATGTGTTTTCTCCATCCCCATCATCCTGCTCTTATAATCTCTCGTTGGTGAACCAATGGCCATGATTGAATCTTCATCAAAGGCTATGATCATTTCAAACTCAATACGTGTGAGTTTCTAGAGAAATCCCACCTTTCCTTAATTAATCACTGTTAATTAACCAATTTTCCTAAGTTAGACTTAGGAAAAATTTAAACGAGGGTTAATTATTTTAATTAAGGCGTTTCGCAAGCTTATCTCACGAAACATTTTCTGGGTTTTGAGGATCTTGTGTTCTTAGCCTCTCTGACATAATTCGAGACTAGAACACCTATTTGATGCTGCTGCAAAAACTAACACGCTGCCTTAGCGAGGAAGGTGTCTTACTGTGTTTCTCTCGTAACATTTTTCGTCACATTATTGATTTTTGACAGTTGTTCATCAAGCCATTGCACATACCCTGATTCATCTACTAACTCCGTAGTTGAACCACCATGCATTTGCGTTGTTGTTGACACTGC
>APFE030583950.1:0-13657 GCA_000404065.3 Pinus taeda
CTACTCAAAGCACACATTAGACTTGTTGGCATAATGACTAACCCAATTCACTCTATTAGCATAAATATAATAAAAAACATGCAATAAACTAATGAGAATGGTGGATTAAGTCGAATTAGGAGGTTGAATGAACCCATATAATTATCCATTTTTGGGGCTCATCACCAGGCAGGAACCGCACTCTGGAAACCAGCGGTATTGATCGAGGCGCCCTCAAACGGTAAACGGTTTTGGATGAAGCGGAGCGATCCCAGTCAACGATCGACGTGTGGTAGCGAAGGTGAGAGAAAACTGATGTTGATCGCGCGTTATCGGTTGAGCAAGTCAACCGCATGGGACGTGCGTATGACGTCAGATCTGGAGGAGCCCAGATCGGACGGCTGAGATTGTGCCTGATGGAAAGAAGCAGAATCAACAGGGAATTAAGCCGCGTTCTAAAGGGATTTGGAATCCATTTGACCGCTATGGTGGAGGAAAAATGCATCCACAATGTAACTAGAGAAACAAACCAATGAGCAGGCTGGCGCTATTTAAAGGAGGACACGTGGCCACTTCCTGAGCGTTCATGCTGATGCCGAACAGGGAACTCCAAGTGCAGCAACAGAAGGTGAATCGCCAAAGGCAGAAGAGGAACTAAATGGGCATGAGTTCAAATGGCTAAAAGCCATGAATAGAGACAGTCGAATCAGGTAAGTGTGGATAGTGGAACAGTTGAACACTGAGAAACAGAAACCAGAGAAGAGGCAGTTAAGGGGAAGCAGAGACAGACAGAGGGCTGTGCTAATGCAGTGGTACCATCGAGCACCAACGCTTGAGAGATTCAAGCCATCCCATAGAGGAATATGTCCAGATCGAGCATCATATTTGGCTCCTTCCATTGTAGACTAGAAGGTTATAGAGCTGGTAGGAAGAAGAAGAGTCTGTGTACCCCAGTGGCTTGGGGAATCCAAGAAACCAATCTGGCAAGCAAACCTGTTCCAGGAGAACTCACATTGAGTCCCTGCATTGTAATTCTCTGCCTAAAGACACAATAAAACAAGGCCACCACTGAGAGCTGGACTAAAGATGTAGCCCTGGAGAATAGGGTGAACTCCTTATTAAAATTTCTTGTGTCTTTATGTTTGCTTACTGTATTTCTTTGTGTCTTTCCATTTAAATGTTCGTGTATTGGCAATCTAATCGATCCGTTGCTTAAATAACACAGAACACACACCAGCACATGAGTCTGTAATATTGGGTGATTATCAAATCAGTCTCATTCATAAAAAAATTAAAGATAGTCATAAACCCCATGGGGTCCAAACTATAAGTCATTTTAAGTTGTTGACCATTAAGGTGCTCCATTAAACCAAATGGTATTGAAATTCTATAGAGAATTTTTCCAACTTCATTTTCATGGGGATCCCACAATAATCCAAGGGTTGTAGGGGCTTGGGACCAAATTGTAAATGAAGCTGAAGAAGTCATGGAGGCTTACATGAATCTATAGAAAAGAAATGTTAGTATTAATGAAGCTATGGCACAATAAGTTGTGGAGTGCATTTGAATGTGGATGTCAAGCATTTGAATGCTGGTTAAGAAGATTGACTCTCAAAGCTTGGTTTCCCTCCCTTATCCAAAAAATACTTCACACGTACCGATCAAATATGGTTTGATGACCAAGTAAAAAAGATATTAAAATATATAATATATACTAAAAGAATTAAGAGACATCAATGGATTCAAATAGGTGTAAATTAACAAGAAATGAAGATATATGATATATTTCAAGAACAACAACAGAGGGAAAATTTATAAACCCATTCCTTGAGTTCATCCTATCCAACGTGATCAATAAACTGATGCAACATCCACGTAAGATATACCCATATTGACCTAAATTAGCAATATTCATTTGAGTATTATATTGTAATCCAGATAAGGATTACGAACACAACTAACATGATGACAAGAAAATAAGAAATAGTAATTGAAATAAATTGTCTACATGTAGATGGTACAAATAATTGTCATAATGAAGTTTTAACAATTATCTATAATACCGAGGACACGAAAAATGTATTGTAAGAACAAATAGATCAAAACCGCAACAGTTGACGGGAGTCATAAATAGATTATTCAAAAGACCTCAACAACGACACATTAGAAAATTATTTGCTTCCCTGGTGCACCATGCTAGGTTGATCATGAGAATGATTAGTTTGTGTTTCCAAGGACCTATACATGAGATCTATAGTGCCTTGAATATATTGTGAGCTTGCAGCCCGAGAGCCCTTGAAACTTCTCCTAGCATGCCAAATACAATTCCTCCAAAGTTTCCCATTCCGCCTGCATTGGTCACAAGTGGCTTACCTTGGTGGTGTTTATCCATAGAATTCACAATAGTTGCAAGGAACCCAATTGTTGCAAGATTAGTAGAGGACTGGGGATACATTTTAATAACTTGTTTGTTGCAAAAAGACCAAAGTTGTGTTGTACTCCTTGCATCAATGATGCTTGGGCCATAAGAGGTTAATCTTGTAGCATAAGTTGATCCATTGTGAGACATGACCACATTGTCATATCAATTGAAGTTGGAAGTTGAGAGTCTGAATGTGGGTTAAGAATATTGACTTTTAGAGCTTAGTTTCCTCCCTTCTGCAAAAAAACTTCACACGTAGCCATAGAACATGGTTTGATGACTAAGTTCACAAGAGATGAAAATATATGATATATGCTAAAAGAATTAAGAGACATCAATCATGGATATTTTGATGAAATTCTAATATACTAAAAGAATTAAGAGACATCAATCATGATTATTTTGATGAAACGCTAATTCTTTGATAATGCATTTATTGGTTATATTTATTTGAAGGAAATTGGGGATGAAGGTTCCATCCCTTAGCGTAGTTCTGTTGCAGAGAACCATAGCGTGTGGGCACATATTCTACAAACAAGACACAGTTGACCTTTTCCATCTGCACTATCGATTTTGGATTGATTTATTTAGATGGCTCACAAGGTACTCGGAAAAATGGAAAAAATGGGAACAAAGGGTTGGCAACATAATTTCGGATCGTATGTTTACAAACTGAAACTATATTCACATACTAATAGCGAACTATATTCTTTTACATTGAACATTGTAGGAGTGATTCAAATGTATGGAAGAAAAAGTTGTGTCAGTCAAGTGTCCTTGAGGGCTTAATATAGATGATATTAAAAAGGCAGGAGAGTGTCTTGCATTTCAGGATGGATGTGCAAACTTCTTTGAACAAATCCTTACTAAGATGGACGTTTTAAATGTGGGAGTTCTTTTTCATCAAGTGGTTTGGATGGTTTACAAATTCATTCAAATAAACTTACCTTTGTGGAATTAGCCTCGATCAGTGTTATTGATAGGCGTGTTGAGTCCCTAGTTGATAAACATGGCGATCTCTGCTTCATGGCAAGAAGCCTCGTGCGTTAACCTGTAGTGCAGAGTAGTAGGAAGAGCATGGTCATGGTGGGTGTGTCTCTTTCAAGATTTTTTTTGAAACTCCACACTCTTTCCCATGAAATCATGTCATGTTCTATGAAATTATGAAATGATACCTATAACAGGACACCTCCACCATATAGATTTGTTTCAGTGCATAAAAATAATATATGAATATACTCAACATGGCACAAATTAGGGACAAAATCCATACCATTTCACCCACAACAACTACCATCCCCTGTATCGTAAATACAAGTTCATCAATCACAAACAATCACATCCACCATACTTTGGTTAGCAAACAAAAGTATTCCATCTTTATGCTATTAAAGTTCCTAATCTCTGCAAAATGAAAAGGAAGCTTATGAAAATTTTTGCACATTTGTATATGTATCTGACCTTGTCTTCTTCACTACTATTGTGAGTGATTTCTTTGGAACTATGCACAACATTTACACTACGAAACATTTATAGTCTCAAAGAACATTAAAACCCTAGAGAGTTAGTTAGTTAGTTAACTAAGGTGTTGGGTAACACCTGGTAAAGTGTATCTAAGGGTGGAAAACATTTGAATTGTCTAACATCAGACCTATATAGGGAAGATAGGTAAGACAGGAGGGGCCTTCTAGCTTAATTATAACACATATATTAAACCGTTTAAAACTATATTAACATACATATATATGAAACAATATTGAATTTATATCAAATATTTTTCTTATTTTCATATTTCTATACCTGATAAATAAATTAAAAAAAAATATTTATTAATTAAAGGAAGGTAATTACATAAATTTTAAATGTTTAAAATATATAGTTTAATTTCATTTAACTAGTTATTAATGTTAAAATAATTTTTTTAACAAACAAACAATATGCAATATTGATCTAATTTGTCTTTCATTTTACATTATTTTATGCATGATAGGACTCACCACATATTTTTTTTTCAAATATTTCTTACAATATTAAAATGAAATATATTTAACATAATTAAAACTCAAAACAGCTATATTTTCATAAATATAATAATTTTATATTTTAACCCTATATATTAACTTATAACTTTAACTTTAAATTATACTCTACTATTAATAAATATTTTTTTATATACATTATATATATAAATTTAATTAAAAAAATATTCATTATATTTTAAAAATAATATTAATAAAAATTAAATATAATTAAACTCACGGATCCTAAATTTTATTAATATATCAATTTAAGGCACTTGTAATTTAGGTTAAAAGACAATAAACTTACAATAAAATGCAATGTTCCTTACTTTATTTATATTAAAACATAATTCAAATAAGTAAAATATTGAAAATTTGATAATTGTAATCTGGATGCCCTAACAAAATTTGCCAACCATGCATTGGCGATAATAATGAAATGCATAAAAAATTTGAGATAATCTCTGGAGTTAAAAGTGATAACATTACTTCATGCACTGTATTTGTGGATTTATGTGGAAGTTGATAACATTACTTCATGCACTTTTGTGGATTTATGTGGAGGTATCAATCGTAAAGGACACGTTTTGTTTCGTTAAAAGATTTAGGATTTGATGGATACTAAACTTCTTGGTCCGATTCTCCATTAACTTTCAATATAGTTTTGGGTAGTTTAAAAACCTCACAAAATAATTTAGAAATTTTGGCAAAATTATTAAAAAATGGGGGAGATTTTTTTTAAAATTTGTATTATTATTAAGGAATAGCGCTCATTATTACTTGCTATTAGGTGATAAGTGATAGGTTAAATCATTGTGTGATGAATTTTTCTATCACAAGAAATATTAAAAAAAAAAATACAAAATTTCACAATATTAAATTAAATAAAAAATGGTTTTCAAAAAATTTTATTAAATAAAATAAATTTAATAATTTTTTTTTAAATAACATATCAAAATATTGATGATGATGATGTTGGTGGTCGTTAACATCCACTGAAACCAAAACTTTGGTCTATCGGACCTCAAGAAATGAATTATTTAGTTTGATTTAAGATTTTATTCCTATGCTCAAAAAGCTTAGAGAGAAGCCTATGAGACCAAAACTTTGGTCTATCGGACCTAAAGAAACGAATTATTTAGTTTGATTTAAGATTTTATTCTTATGCTCAAAAAGCTTGGAGAGAAGCCTCCCGAGCTCACTATAATTTTGACAACGTAAAATGCTAGGAAGCTCTATTGCAACAAAGATTTAGGAAGCTCTATTGCAACAAAGATTTTGAAACTGAGATCTAATATGGTTGTAAGCGGGACACTCTAAGAGGAAGTGATTTTCATCCTCATGTTCGTATTCTCACAGAGATGGGAGAAGCTTTCCATCCATGGTGTTTTAGGCACTGCCCAAGGAATTGCCCAAGGACCCGTTTCACTATGGAGCTCATAAGAGCAAAATTAACTAAAATATCCTTTATCCATTAAATAAAACATAAAATCCCACACACACAACGGAGTAGTGCAGTGTTTTATATATATATATACTATATATTAATATATATATAATATATATATAATATAATATATATATATAATAAATCATGGTGTAGGTCTTATTTTCATTCTATTCACAACTCAAGCATTAAAATTTAATTCCGGAAAAATATCAAAATTAATGTTAATTTTAAATTTTTATTTTAAATATATGTTAACATTATATGAATTATATTTAATTACAATTAATAATAATATTTTTTTAAACTATAATAAAAATTATTTACTTAGGTAGTTGAATTGGTAAGTGCTATAGAAATGAAGTCTCACTCAACTTGAAATCTTGTGTTTCAAATCTTGTACTATCCCTTGGACATGATGAAAATATAGTCCTACCAACTTACAAAAAATATAATACACAAATTATATTTAATTAAAAAAATTTATTGAATAATAAAAAATCTTATTTAATAATTCATTTCATATTTAATGATGTAAAACTAATGCATATTTAATAATATAAAAGTAGTATGCTTTGAAATTCAGTGGATTAAAAAGCATTTTCAACAATATCAAATATTAAGTAATGGTAGCTCTTATCTCTCGTCACAATTAATAAATTTGGAAAAATTATTTAAAGTTGAGAAATTTATTAATTGTTATATGTATTAATATTCTATAATTTTCATTGTGACTTGATATTGTTATTTTATTTGAAAATAATTCTATTTAACTTTTGGACATTTTAAAAAAATAGTAAATTACTTTTTTGTTTGTAAATTACTTTCTGTTTGTTTGATTAGGTTATGTGAGACTTGTGATTACTGGCACATTTAACCTATGACTTGAGTAATCCCAATAAGGGACAATTAAGCCATCAAAATCACTTAGTGATTCTAGCAGATATGGGCCACAATAACCTTTAGCATGGCCACAATAACCCTTAGCATGACTAGATTTTTGCCCACATTATTTTGAATCAATGAAATTTACACGAGGAAATGCCTTAACAAAAAAAACGCCATAGAAAGCTACTCCACACCCTATGGAAAAAAAATAAATTATAATAAAAATAATTAGTAGTAATTTCTATTATGTTAATTCTTAATCAATACAAATACATCTATCTACATTAGTTTAAGAATAATTAACAATTTTCAATAAATATAATATCATTGTTGTATTGAAAGAAATTATTAAACTCTATTTTACATTCTGCCACAAAGCTAGATAATTTATGTCAACATCCAAACACCATATTGTTAAGTAACAATACATATACACATACTAAGAAAACAACTTATATGAATAAAAAACATTCAAACTATATTATTAAGTGGCATTACATACATTAAAATAATGTTTTGTAGAGACAAGTTTTATTTAACTGTGTTGGGAATTGGTAGAGGTCATAAAAAGGGTTTCTTATGTTGTTGGGAGGCAAACCAAGTACTCAATACATTGCTTTATCCCAAACAATGAACATAGAAACAACCACCACAAACCCTATCCCAATTCTCATCTCTAATGCTATCAAAGACATCTTTTCTCAACCACCCTCTCTTGATATTACTTTGACTGCCACTGTCTCCACTAGTTGTCTTCATATATTTTTTTATTGTATCCTAGAACAGGATATCCACATAAGCACTTATTACTTTATTGAATTGAGGCTTCTGTGATCCATAATATTTTTTAGAAGAGATTTCAGCATAAATCACATTCAGAAAACCTTTGTCGACGCGTTTGTGAACCACACTAGTTGGTTCGAAACTCATCGAGAAAGGTTTTCTAAATATGATTTACACTTATTCCTTTTAAAAGAAGACTCATTAAAAGTGTAATATTGTGTCCCTAATGGAATTGGCCCACATAGGTTATTAGATGAAACATCTAGATAAGCCAACATTGATAATTGAGAGAGGTCTTCAGGAATTGCTCGATTCAAATTATTTTTGGACAAGCCCAACTGCTCCAAAGTAGGTATCTCACTAAAAGATGCTAGTATTTTTCCTTCCAATTGGTTCTGAGAGAAATTTAGTAATCACGAGCTTCTCATGTTGCCTATGCTTTATGCTTTTAGGGATTTCTCCAGCAAGATTATTACTAGGCAAATCAAATATAACTTTTGTAATCAAAACATATGACACATTATACTCAATCTCTTTTATGTATTCTTCCATTTGAAAAGAATACTTAATAGAATAAAATTGATGTCTTCCAAACCCTTGCAGTCTTTGAAAATTATATGGTATTCTTCCATTAAAATGATTGTTAGATAAATCTAACAAAAAACAAGTTGATAAAATTTGTGATCTATTGGAGAATAACACTTTGAAAATTATTATAACTAATGCTTAAAACTCTCAATTTACTCAAATTAAAAGGGTTGAAGGACGCTCACCTCTAAATCCACAACTCTTTAAATGCAATATTATAATCTTAGTGCAATTGGCTTTAAATCCAATATTATAAGCTTAGTGCAATTGGCAAATGATGAGGTTAAATTCCGAGAGAAATTGTTAAAATGAGCGGAGAAAATATTTAAAGAAGTGGAATTGTAGATGCACATACTAGGAATCCGAATAGGTCCCCTCCAAATTGTTTTGTGATAAATCTAATGTCTCCAGTGAAACCAGATTATTAATATTATTTGGAATTGTTGTTTGAGAAGTATAAGCATTTAACCTTCGTTAAATTGACAAGGTTTTTAGGAATGTGAGCTATGAGTTTATTTTGAGAGAGCTTTAGGTATGACATATTGATCAAATTGAAATTGCTGAAGAATTTGTGAGTTGTGTGTTTTACAGGTATTTTTATATATATTTTTGAGATTGAGCTTAAGTTGATTGTAGATGTCTCGAAAATTCTAGAGATATAAGTGCGGTCAATTCTTTTATCGGGCTCATGTCTTTAAATTCCTAAATATTCAAAAAAATCTACAATCGGCTTAAAAATGCTTGCTTTATACACATGATAAAGTGTCAAGTCACGTTGACGAGTCGTGTGGTGTCAAATTAAAAGAAAGTGTTGAACAACTCCTTTGGAAATAATTTGTATGCGATCAATTCACTCGCATTTAGCGTTATCCTCACGGCGGTCGTTTGTCTTCGTGGAACGGGAGAAGGAAGAAAAGGGAGATTCCTTATGAGTAGACGTGTACTAGAAAATGAAATGAAAGGGGCACGAGAGAAGAATAAAAAAGCAGCAGTATCGGTGGTCTTTCTGCAAGTTAAAAGAAAAGAAAATATATATGGAGTTAACGTGTTTATCAACTCCGCTGAAAATTATTTGTGTGGTATGAATTCACACCTATATCGCGTTACCCCCACGGCAGCCGTTGGTCTTCTCGAGAGAAGAAAAACAAATTAGAGATCCATCCTCTCCGTTTCGACCACAAAGTTTGTCTCTTAATTATATTATTTAAAAGGAAGAGCTGTGTGCGTAGCAGTCACGTTGATGATGGAGAATGAGGGGCATGAAATGGTTGAATAACAACTCCACTGAAAATGATTTTTGTGGTACCAATTCGCTCCTATTTTTGTGTTCTTGTCTATATATACACGGCGCCTGGTGTGGTATAACATCCAAAGAAATTACTGAAAAAGTCCATTCAAAATTATTGGTGTGGGGTATCAATTCACTCGTATAACGTCAGGCCCACGGTGACCTTTGGTCTTCACGGCACGAGAGAAGTGAAAAAGTCTGGCCTTTTACGGAAGGGGATATGTCAAGAGTTTATGAGTTTATAAGTTTTGAAAAGTAAACTAGATATACCAATCACGGATGGTTGATTAATCATATTTTAATTTAAAAATTATATATATATAATTAGCAATTGCTTTTAAAAGTGCAAAGATACACCTAGGTATGAAAGATTGGGGAAGATTTGTCTTTCATCATTGTGTTTGAAGTAGCAAGTTTGTCTTATGGTTATGCATACAACATCATAAATGAATTATCACCAAAATATGTGAATTGTGTGCACAAACTCTCCCAAATTTAAGGATTGAATGAATTATCACCAAAATATGTGAATTGTGTGTGCAGTTGCAACACCTGTCCCAAATTTAAAGATTGGGAGTACGGTACCCCAAAAATCTGCCATTACAAATTTTAACCATGGCTATGTAGGGCCAACAAATAATATTATTAATGCAATACCAACCCTGACGCAGAAGTGTAAAAGCCATGCTAATCATGCCACTATTGGAAATAGGCTAAAACAACCATGTGATTATGAGGACATGAATAGGTCCGTGACTTGGCTCAATGTGGTGGTTCCCCTAAAATGATCTGTAGAGAGTGTTGTTGCCCTATCATCATTTGAGGCAATTCATAATTGTCTTTATTTTTCCATGTAAATAGTAACAAACAATATTCGAGATATGCCATGAACTTGACAATACTTAAGTTGATACTTACAATTTTCTTTAGATAAAATTAATAATGAAAGTTTATGAAATTTTATTGCAAATGAGCAAGGATATTTAATGGTTTCCTTTTATAAATGTTAGCAACACTAGTTAAACTCCAAAGAGCTCATTATTTTATTATGTTCATGGAAATATGCATATGGGATTATCCTGTTCTTATGGCACATGTTCAAAGAATTTATTAATATTATATTGTCATTGTAATGGGCTATCAAAGTTATGGAGACAGAAAACAAAGAGCTTTGTATGGATGCTTATGATGGAAAACAACTATTGGTAAAATTTTGAGTGCTTTATATGGATGCTTATGGTGGAAAACAACTATTGTAATGGGCTATCAAAGTTATGCAAACAAAAAACAGAAAGCTTTGTATGGATGATTATGATAGAAAACAACTATTGGTAAAATTGTGAGTGCCTTATATGGATGCTTATGGTGGAAAACAACTATTGGTAAAATTGTGAGTGATTTTTTTCACAACATTTTGCGACAAACTCAACTTTGTCAGTGCTCTTGGTATTGCAATGTCAATTTCTAATTGTATAATGTTCCATATTGTATTTATCCAGTGGTGATGGAATGCATTGACTTTCCACACAATGGCATTACTATGCATTCTATTATTTGAAAACGTTTCCAAAAAAATAAATTTTTAAAATATGGCAATCAGTTCAAGATCATGAAAAAAATATTTTTTTACTTGTTAAAAGTATTTGGTTGGTTGGTAAAGCAAGGTTATTACTAGTTTTTTTTTTCTAAGAGAGATAATGATTATATATAATGATAGATATTTGTTCCTTTAAATTAATATAAAAATAGTTGCTGCTGGGTTTTTCTCTTATGTTTTTCGCATTTAGTGCATTGGAGGCCACAACTCAATTTTCATATAATTTCTTTTTTTGTTCTCGCGAAGAATATTAGTAGGAACTTGAAAGGTTGGTGGAAATGTGTTGCACCACCAATGGATTTTGGTATATTGAGGAACTTACTAGGGTAGAACAAGAGGCAAGGAGGTATGTATGTCCTTGGTTAATTTTCCTAATTGAACTTGCCTTATTTGAATCTTTCCATTGATTATTCTCTAGTTATGCAGGACCATTATTAGTTTTTTCTCAAGAGAATAATCTTTATATAATATATACTTATTTTAAATAATATAAAACATTTGCTCCATTTTTTCTATTCTTTATTGATTTAGGGTGTGGAGCCACAACTCACTTTTCATAATATTTCTTCTTTTGTTCTTGGTAGAATACAAGTACGCATTCGGAATGTTGGTGTAAATGTGCCACCCAATGATTTGGATATTGAGGACAAGCTATGTAAACAAGAGAAAGTGTATATGTATGTCCTTGGGTAATTTTCCTCATTGAACTTGCCTTATTTGAATCCTACGATTGATTATTCTCTAACTATGCCTTATTTGATTTTTGGTTTGTTATCATCTAAAATAAAAGAAAATAGGCTATATTGAATGAGAAAATTGATTATAAATGGGGAAAACATCAACCTCTTTGTTGGAGTTTTGATTTTCTACCCATGTGAACTCTTTGTTCATCATTTCAATTTCATGGAAATCTGTCTCTATTTCTCATGGGGCAGAAGCTTAGAAAATTGAATTATGTATATCTGTAATTTTTTATGGTTGTGAAATTTGTTCATAGATGAGATATAATTTTGTTGGACAAGGCCTCTCTTCTACTTCTGAATTTTGATAACAAGCCTTAGTTATATGTGTTGTAAATGCCTTCTGGGTATAATAATCCCATAGAAACCCTATGGTTTGCTAGTTCTTGCTCATGTCATTTTTTGTCTGTATAGTTTCCAAGAGCTAGTTCCTTCGAATCCTAGTAATATTTTTTGGTGCCGAGGATAATAGCCCTGTATCCAAGTGGGAAGCTATCATTCATAGAACATTCAATAGGACATGTTGATCTAAAGCAAAGTGTAAAATCAATAGTGCTCCACCTTGGCCGTCGAGATCAAGGCATTTGATTCTTCTAACGCCATTGTAGATGAAATACTATCTCCCGAAAAAGATGGGGCCAGCAATGAAGATGTTAATTTGTTGTCCCAAAGCATTGGGAATGATACCATCAGAGATTGGCTAGATACTAGTAATCTATATAGATTCAGTAGAGTCTCCATCTTATGAGGAAGAACATGATCAACTTTGCCACAAGAATTAATTGATTTACAGTTTTAGAAGAATTAGAATGAAATGGTTAGAGCCGTAGGATATATTTAATTTTAAAATCGATAGTTGGCTTTAAACTCTTCTTTGGATATAATATATATGAGGAGAAAAACATCATGGTTATATTAAAAGATTCTAGAAGAATTAGAATGAAATGGTTGGAGCCTTTGTAGGATAGACTTCTAAAATGGATAGTTGGCTTCAAACTCTTATTTGGATATAATATATGATGATGATGATGATGATGGTTAGCGTCCGCTGAGACCAGACATTGGTCTATCGGACCTAAAGAAACAAATTATTTATTTTGATTTAAGATTTTATTCCTATGCTCAAAAAGCTTGGAGAGAAGCCTCCCAAACTCACTATAATTTTAACATTGTAAAAGGCTAGGAAGTTCAGTACTTAACAAAGATTGTGAAATTGAGATCTAATGTGGTTGTACTCAGAGCACTCTAAGAGGAATTGGTTTTCATCCTCGATGTTTCTATTCTCACATATATGGCAATCCTTTCCATCCATGCGTTTTAGGAACTGCCCAACTACCTGTTTCACTATGAGGCTCATGAGAATTCGTTCTAATCTTTGCTATACTAACTTTCTTCTTGAGCTAGTTAAAATAGAGAGATACTTTTGATCTTCTAGGGTGGGGTTGATGACCTTCTTATAATAACTTAATTTTATTTTAGCCGCTAAATCTTTCTCACACCACATTTTTTCTTTGAACTTAGAAGTAACAATATCTTTAATGTTATTTATGTTTTGCAATGCATCATTCTCGTCGATCTCCCAATAGTTTAACCATGCCCTTGTGTCTTTATGCCACCCTCGATTGAGCCTTAGGTGGTTTTGGCTGGAATTTAAAGCTAGCTTAGAAAGTCTATGATCATCTATGTTATTGAGTTTGTGCTTGTACAATAGAAACCTAATCATGGCTAGGCTCTCAATAGCGGAAATACCCGCTTCTATAAGGAGAATAGGATAGGGTGTATTACTTTTAATTTTTAGGTTATAAAATGCTTTTGGATTTGCTCAATCTTTCTCCATGATTCTCTGGAGATGCTGCAACCCCAAACCTCACAGCCATATAAGATAACAGGAGTGACTAAAGTTT
>APFE030583968.1:0-11457 GCA_000404065.3 Pinus taeda
AATTCCTCATAATAGTTCAAATGCACCAGCCCCCCTCATATCGCACAGAAAACCCAGACAACCAGCAGGTTTTATAAAGAGCTTCTAAAATCACTACGAGCATGAATGAGTTAACTGCATTTTTCAATTATAATTAAACAATTTCAAGGTAAGATTCATTAGACTATTATGACTAAAATTATAAGTTGTGAGTGCAGATCACATCATAGGCACACACAAAAGAGGTCTCTCACATGTTAAAAACATATAGCAATGAAAGAGGTAGTTCGTTAGTTTGAGTTTCTGTTTGAAAATAGTTTGAATTTTAGTTTGATTTTTCATGTATGCAGGCAACATGCTATCTCTTCCCTTCTATTTTCAAAAAGAAGGTAGCATCATCAATAAAGTAGAAGAGAAGTTCAATGTCATACAAAAATAGTGAGAAACAGTGAGAGGCAGTTCATTACATCAAAGAGGTAGTTCATTACCTAATTTGAGTTCCAATTTGACTTTTCAAGTTTGAGTTTTCATGTATGCAAGCAGTATGCTCTCTCCTCCCTTCTATTTTCTTTGTTCCCTTCTATTTTCTCTAAAGCAGAGAAGAGCGACTTCGCTCCTTGATTCATTTTCTCCTTAACCAGCTTCTCTTCGTCTAGTTCAAGATCTAGCCCTTGATTTAGAAGCTTACCTAGTTACAACAACATACCTCTCTGGTTGATCAAATCATGTTCCAACTTGGTTAGAGTCTATCCCTACAAAAGTATAGAACAGTCTGAAGCAGTGTTGTCAACTTACTATAGAATGTATGACACTCTGTTTACATGTAAACATAAGAATAGAAGAGGTGTCATGTGAACAAAAGAACGAAAGATTGTATGACACCTAACAATTGTGGCAGGAAGCGGTGGTGGCATCCGTACATGCAACGATGGTGGTTCTCTATTATACGATGGTTTTATATTATACTAAATATATTTTAATTAACATAAAATGCTTGAGATTTAATGCTGGCATTAGTTTGAAGCTAAGTTTGCAAATTTGAAGCGAAAATATGATATAACATATCCTTTCTGCCTCCCTGCCTCGGGAAGAGGCCAAATAAGACCATGAAATGGAATAATGTTCAAAAAGTTTAGATATTCATGATAGGAGGTGGTTATTCATCAGGTTAATCAGGTTAAATAAATGTTAAAACTGAACAATTCGATTACTATAGTCCCATGCCATTACCAGATGGCAGGGACTAATAAATAAATTATAATGTTTTCTACCTTGAAACCTTTGTTTTCTAGTGAATGTCTATGGTTGATCTCATAGTTACCATGATGGTACTATTGAAAACAATATATAACAAGTGGGAGTAAATAACAAGAAGCATAATCTCATTAGGTTTATATCTTAATTATTTATAGCTTATGTTTAAATCTAAATCAAATTCCACTGGTTGAAGTTGTATGTGAGGTTTGGTGAATAAGTGTGTAATTGGATCGCTAAATAATAATGAGTTTAATTTAAGTTATAATTTAATATATTATATATATATTATATATATATATTTATATTATATATGGGGTATTATATTTAATATATATATATATAATATATATATATATTATATATATATATAATATATATATATATATATGGGTATATATTTCTTTAATATTGAAATTGATTTTAAAATATATGGAAAAATAATAAAATAATTATAGAAATAAATATAATATAATATTGCATATATATATATATATATATATAATAAATAAATAAATAGGGATATTGATTTTTTTTGAAGGGGTGTTTTATACTAGTTTTTTTGAGTACATCGATAGGATTACAAAGTGAAATATAAATACATAACATAATTACTTAGGAGAAAATCAAGAGTTACTTAACATGCAAGGGGAATACTTGTTTATGCCTCTTGAGCTATCCTATCTTAATTGGATTTCCTTCCCCTTAGGATGGGAGGGGCTTCGAGCCTTCTTCAAGATTTCAACAAAGTAGTAGGAATTAGAGGACTTACGATGGACCTACACTTCAAGATCTACCTCTTTTTCCTCTTCTTAGCCCAAGTCCCTTTCTTTCTCATTTGTTTCCTTTGCTTCCTCAACTTCATTCTTTGATTCTTGTACATCTTCTTTATTTTACTCTACTCATTATGATTTTTTCCTTCCTTTTGGGCATTTGGCACCAAATCCTCAGGGGATAGGCCTATATCATTACCAAGATAAGTTGGTCCAAAGTTGAGATTTTTTTATCTATTTGTATTCAACTTCCTTCTTTGTATCTTCAATATTCACGAAGCCCTCGAAGTTCCTAAGGGTTTCATATTTATTATTTCTTGATGTGGATGAACCCCCTTGGGATAGCTTTAGATGTGATGGCCCCTTATGCAAAAAAATATTGCGGTTGCTTGGAATCATCATGAACTCAAGTTCATTCCCTAACTACTTCTTTGAAAGAGGATACTCTTAGGATTTTGGATAGTTTTTAGGGAAATTTCCATAAACATGACCAACAGTGCACTTGAATGGAATATATTCATGATGAGGGCTCCACCCATATAGATTTATTTTCAAATGTTTTGGGTGTTCGTTCTCCAAATCATCATCTATGCATGTTCTGACACAAGAATATGAATTCATTTTGATTCAACATGATCAATAAAACGACTCAATTTGTTTCCAATCTCTCTAAGGGAGCAATCATCCCAGAAAATTAATGGGATGTGATGTAAGCTGACCCACATTCAGCTTGTTGTTATCTCCTATTCTAGATTGAAGTCAAGGGTCCATGGGGATAGATACATCCCCTTCAATATAATTTAGAAATATGGCCTATATCTAAATATTATATCCCACACTTCATTTATTAAAAAGAGAAAGAAATAATAACCATGACTAGAGGCAAATGATTTTAGCTATTTATTGATATTTGGGGACCATTGTTATGTTACCCATGTTTCCACAACTTTTGGGTTGGGTCATAGACCTATAAAATTTCTAACCAAGCTCACTCAAATAGAATGAATTCCTTCCTTCTTGGCTTTGGAGATAGGAGATCCAATTGAGGAATGGGTTCCAGCCATTTTACAAAATTATTTTGTTGATAATTTAGTTTGGTTAGAATTAGGGATTGAATCATATTGTTAAACACCTATATCTCCTTGAGAGCTTTTCCCATAGCTTACAAGCTAATCCTTGCAAGTGGTGGTGGCGACCCTTTTCCAGTGATGACTAGTGTCTAAGTCAACACCTAATAACTCCATCCATAAGGGTTTCTTACATCTCTTGGCACCCTAATTAGTGGATTGTTGATTTTGACTTACTCCGACGTGAATTAATGGTTACACTTGCTCTAGCTAGTGAACAAGACTCCTTCGTAATGACTTTGGCTTTGCTTTAGTATAATACTTGCAACAAAATTTCTCAAAAAATTGTTAAGGATGACTAGGACAACAATTAATAAGATAAACATTAGTTGTTTATAAAACATATTGCTCACCCACTTATTTCTCTTTCCCCTTAAAATTATAATTTAAAAAAAATCTTAATTATTAAATCTATTCAAATTATTAACAATGATAAAAACAATGGGTTTAAGCTTCTTTCGCACCCAAATTCCACGCAATCTCCCTATACACCAAGAAATGTAGTAATTGATTACAATCATGGTGAATTGATTAGAGCCATAGTCAATATCGTTTAGATGAAATTTGGGAGGTGGATCTCTTGTCCCACAAACAAGGAGGTCTCATATACCAATGTGGTTTCTAATTTGACCATGACCTTAAAATTAGACAATAATAATAATAATTCCTATAAAACTACCCTAGTGGCTTTCAACTTTTAATTTTTAAAATTTGATTGCAAGCATGCCAAGAATTTTAATCCAATTTTTAAAATGGATTAAAATGGGAACAAATAAGTGCAATAGTGCACTATGGCACTATGTAGCCCCAAGAGTTAGCTCAATCGGTCAAATCAGTGCCTCACCAATCGGGAGGTCACAGGGGTCAATTCCCGAAAGCTCTTGGGGTTAGGTCAGTAAATAGGCCGAGGGGTGTGATCTCCTTTGGGGTCTATCTACCCTAGTGTTTACCGTGGACGTAGCAGTTACCCAGTGACCATGGGTATCCGTGAACCACATGTGAAAAAAAATAATAAGTGCACTATGTATTTTACCTCAGCCCCACCATATAGAGGCTTGACATGGGGATAACATGGGATGGGTGAACGTTTTAGAAATTGGTTATGAAAGTGATAATAGATGTTAAGTGGCTTATTTCGTAAGTTTCAACCATAGGTATAGGTATTTATTCATGTTAAATAGATTGTTAAATATATAAAAAAAATGATTCATAAAAATGTTTACCTAAAATGTATTTATATAATTAATTAAAAATAGGGATTTTTATTTTTAAATTTTAATAAATAAAACATATTTTAAATATTATTATTAATAATAATATTTAATTGTTTTTATATTTATTATAACGTTTTATATATTTAAGATTGTGTAGTTTAACTAAGAAGCTAAATGATCTTTTTCGATTTTTTTTTTTAAATTAATTTTGTCTAAAACTAGGTGTATATTTTTAAAAATCATAAATTTAAATTGTTTAATAATGAGTTTTTAGGTGCCAAATCTATTTATCTATTTGAAAATGTATTTTAAACATTAACAAACCACAATCTTATTAAAAATTGTATTGACAAATTCCAACCAATTATTAGTTAATTAGATGAGACTTATACAAAAATAAATATATTTAAAATAATTTATCAAAATATTTAAAAATAAGGTAGCAAGAAGAAGGAAGAAGGAAGAAGGAAGAAGGAAGAAGCAAGAAGGTAGTTAGCAATATGGTACAATTCACTGCTCAAGTATACATTAGCAAAATCAAAGGATTGTTGCAATTTAAAATTTGGAAATTTGGAGAGACAAAGGCAACAACAACTGAGCAAGTGGAGCAAGAACATAATGAAGTAGATGAAAAATTACAAAGTAAAGTTTGAGATCCTCGAGGATTCATAAATTGATGATACATGAAGAGGAGGTCATGAGTTTGTTTCCACCTTGGGAGTTTGATGCAGGAGCATTAGAGCGTCCAAGCCATTAAGTCTTCAATTTGGAAAAGATTCAAAAAGGGGTCTTTATTTTTTAGAAGAATTTCTATTATTTTATGTAAATAAATTGTATTTTATGAGTTGAGATATTTTATGTTTTTTAGAACTAGATTAGTCATAATTTTAGAAAAGCTATGGATAGGGGAGATTTTGTCCATAAGGCAAAAGCAAAGTTGCCTTGAAAAACATGAGAGGTTTATGGAATAAATCATGAGAGCTTTTGTGAATAAATCATGAGAGCTTTAGGGAATAAATTAGGGAGTGATTTATGGATTTAGAAAAATCTACTTTTCTAGAGTGATTTATAGGTGATTTATGGAGTGCTTTTAGGATTTTGAAAAAATATTTTATTTCTTAATTCTACTTATTGTAAGCTAACGGAAATTTAGAAAAAATATTTTATTTATTAATTCTACTTATTGTAAGCTACGACCAATGAGAACAAATGGCCAAATGCATGTAGAATCAGGCCATAGAGCGTGAATGGAGAGAAATGAGAGTTTTCAAAGTGTACGTGAATGTAAATATTTGATTTAACAAAATAGAGTTTCATATATCTATGGTGATCATGAGTTGTCTCTGTATGGATGTAAGGATTTTAGTTTGTGCGTGCTCTAGATTTCATTGTAAGTGAAATATTTTTTTTTTTATATGAAACACTTTTGTAAAACAAATTAAGGGCTTGATGATGAAGTGATTTGTTGTGTGATCTAGAGAAGGCGAATTTCTAGGAAAAGTCAAAGAAGAGAGAAGAGAGTTGCGTAGAAGAACGAGATTGGAGAATTGCAACAGTGCAATAGGTAAACTGGTCTTTATATTTCTGAATTGATTTGTACGGAGGAATTGATGTTTACATGCAATAGTTGAAGGAGAGTGATAGTGGATCATAGCATGGAAGCATGATAGAGAGAAACAAGTGAAGAAATAATTGTGGTAGAAGAACCTTGTAGTAGAGGAAGCAAGGAACAAGTAGAAGTTCTCAAAAGAAAGTAAACTAAGTAAGTGCAACAAGTGCTCGAGAAGGTTCTAAGGAGAGAACCAAAGAAAATACCGAAAGGTCAAGCTAGTGAAGAAAACTTGATGAGGTATTAAGTGGAAAGAAAAGGAAACTTGCTACAGAGGAGAGGCTTGGTTGCAGTTCACTGTTAAGCATGGAGAAGCTCACAAAGATAGAGAGAAGGATGATCATAGAGGGTCATGACAAAGGTTAAGGTGGAAGCCACAACAGAAGGAAAGAAGATTCCATGGAAAAAGACATCAAGAAGAAAATGAGTGATGAAGAGTTTAATAGGGAACTTGCTGAAATGAAAGCACAATTGAATGTGCTTATGGAGTTACTACAACAAGAAGTTGAAGATCAAAGGTGTGGATGGGTGTTGCAGAAAAAGGAAAGTGTCACAAGTTGTAGGTGATGTTGAAGGGCAGGTTGAACATTCAGTAGAGGAAGGAAGAGCTCAAGACAACAAAGATGGAGGTTTAGATTTGTGAACTAGAACAAGGACCAGTCCTTAGTGAAGAAGAGGATGTTTCAATGGACTAGATCCAAGAATATCATATTTATGAAACTGCATAATCACTGCTAGAAAGGATTACACAATCACTATCTCTAGGGACTACACAATCACTATCACTCAACGAGAGAGGCGATATCTTTCCTTCTTGGAACAAGTGTGTTTTTGAAGACATCAAGATCTGGGCATGTGAAATAAAGTAGTTTGACACTTAGAATTTCTAAAGGAAGACTTGAACACTTAAAAAACATGATCAAGCATGACACTAATGGCTTAAAATGAAAGATGGCATGATCATATTTAACTCCAAAAGTTGAAGGTAGGGAATTTTTTGGAGGGGGTTGTAGCAACGACAAGATCGTGGCTTTAGGGAGGAGATGAACTCTGGAAAAAAATATGGGATACGAAATATGGACACTCCTCCTACCTATTAGAAAATTTGTGATATGCCAAATATCTTTTAGGCTCCATATGGAACTTGGGACAAGCCAACCAAAATTTAATTCAGAGTCACACTATTTGGGAGATATGGGATGGCCACACTGCATTATTCTGGAATGATGCTTACCAAAAGTTGTCTTGCTTGAGGGATCGATCTAATATAAGAGATTTAGAAGCATTTACTTTAGAGTATTAGGGCCTTATTGTTTCAGACTTTTGGAAACTTACCCAAGGTACCAAGCTATGGAGATAATAAAAAATAGTTAAAGATTTGCAAGCACATCCAACCCAATCTGCTTGGTCTATTCTAGCTTAGAAGTTACAAGAATAAAATATATCCATTTCTTAATATTCATATAAAATTCAGTGGGGGTATCAAACCAAAGGTACATTTACCCTCAAATAAGCCTATTCTCTTATTGTTGGTCATCAGGACATTGTCCAAAATCCCATTTGGTAGAAAATATGGATGAATGCTCTCTGGCCCAAGGTCATTCTATTCCTCTAATTGGTTAGGTGATGTAAGATTCTCACATGGGATCAAATAAAAAAAAAGGATTTCAGGGCCCCTTAATTTGTACTCTATGTTGGAATTGGGATGAGTCTATGGAGAATATTTTAAATATATGTCCATTTTATAAACATATTTGGATGCAGACCTTGCTAGTTTTTGGCTCCTCAAATGAAAATCTCATTAGTTTGGTGGAAATATTGGAGCATTGTAGATATAACATATTCAACAACCAAATGATAAATAGAGAACAAATTACTGCCCCTGGTTTTTTCATTTGGGTGCTTTTGGAAATAAAGGAATAGTTGGATTTTGAAGCAAAGGAAAAAGGATGAAGGCCTAGTCTAGAAAATAATTAAACATAACATTCGCAACACCATTCTCTTTGAATATTGGACTCGAGAGGATTAGAAAATGAATCAATAGGAATCTAATATTCTCTACAAGTTGGAGTTCTCTCCTTCAATGATCTCCTCTCTCCTCCCTAAGCTATCCTCTCCTAGAGTGTCCTCTCCTTCTTTATTCACTTTACCTCACGTGGGATTTGTGAAGTTAAATTTTGATGGCGCTTCCAAATGTAATCTTGGGAAAGTGGGTTTCAATGGGATCTTCCATGATTGGGATAGTAGAACATTGAAGGCCTATGTTACTAATTGTGGTATTACTAGTAACAATGTAGTGGAATTGCTTGCCCTTGAAAGAGGATTGATCCTAGCAATCAATTATGGATACAGAAAACTCCAAGTTGATGGGTATTACCAGCTAGTCATAAATACTATTAAGAGAATTATTAATGGAAAGCCCATTGAAGAGTTATCCAAGAGCTAGCAAATTGAGCGCCCATTGAAAATTTATCCAAGACCTAGAGAATTGAGCATGTTATCTCTCGCATCCAAGCACTACTCCAATCCATCCACTATTTTATAACTTCCCATTCTAGGCATACCAACAATAAATTCGATGATTCCTTGGCAAAGTTGGGGTGTTAGGAAAGTGACATATGTCTCATGGAATCTTGGTCTGAAGGGGGGTATCCTAATTGGAAATAATATTACAATCCATCTTAGATGCTAATAGAATACCCATGATTAGGGTGGGGAGCGACGTGACAATGGAGGGTTGGGGGGCGCCTCCCACCCCTTCACCTCCCACAACATTTAAGAGGTGGGTTGGCGTGGCTGACCCATCCCATGCATACACATGCAAAAATTTATTCCTCATTGTGTACGATGGTCAACCTCCTTATGTTTTCTTGTCATTTTAACCAAGACTCTATTCTTAAGATTATATGGTACGCCCTACCTCTTGCCTCATTGTTGGTGGGATTATCGAATTGTTTGTTTAAAAATGTTGGAATTGTTCTTTGAGGTATTTTTAAGAAGCATGGCATGACCCCTCGCCTTTTGTGGAGACTGGGTCGCTTACCCTCATAATTGAAGTGGAAGTGCCTTGGGTGTGCATGCATGCTTATTCGACCTTTGTGTTCTGAAGGTTCAATTTCTCATGTGGAATTATGGATTTAGAACTAGAGTTAAAACCTGGGCTTGCAAAGACTTTATGCCATGAGATACTACAAAATTCACTAGTGCTGCAGGTGGTCAAGGTTGGTAGTGCCACTGTATGCACAATGTCTAATAATTTTGTGGTTTCAACAAAGCAGGATGATGTTAGTAGGTTTTTGGCTTATCTCTACATATTTTTTCTTATTTGTTATGGCTTTATGTTCTTATGAAACAATTTTGGTGGTTTCCTTTTAAATTTTTGGGTGTTCAATGTGACTTGGTTTTTGGAGTTTCCTGTTGTGAGGGTTCCCCTGCCTAGATGGGTTTTCTTATGTCTTTGGTGTTTTGGAATTTCCATACATGTGTTGGGTTGTGTTATATTCTTTCCACGACTAACCTACGTAGTGAAACGGGGGGTTAGAGGGGAGGCAGAGCCCCCCCTTCGTTGCACCGATTGCGCAGCAGGGGGGTCACAGGGGGGCGGGTAGCCCCCTCTACGGGATTCGGGGGTAGCGCCCCTGGAAAATTGTTGGTGGACCCTATATTTAGGTGGGCGAACCTACTATGTTTCGGTCATGGTTTTTTGGACACGATGGTTTGTCATGGGGTATTGGGATGCTTTCGGCTGTATAGATATTATGTTACATTGAGATAGGAAATAATGAATAATCAAGCTGGTAGTCCCGGTTTTTGGGATCAGTGGGAGATCCTCTATGTGTGATGTGTTTTATGTGGTTATGCTCTTGCATTTTTTTTTCCTGTGATTTAGAATCGTATGTAGGTAATTGTCTGCACGGGGTTAAAAGCCTAGCATTTGGTAGCAATTGTTTTTGGCTTCAGGGGACGCGCTTTGTTGCTGAGGGGTTTTGCTCGGGCCTGTGGTAGAACCTTGTTCCATGGGAGATTTGCGAGATTGGGATTTCTGGTGGTGAAAGAAGTAATGGTGAGCAAACGGAAGATAGAGATTTGAGAATTCAATGGTCATGAGTTTTGAGTTGTGGAAACTCAAAGAGGAGGATCTGTTGTTGGGATAATATTGTACGGTAAGATCCGGGTACTAACCATGGACGTTGACCAATGAAGAATGGAAGAAGTTGGATCGGAAGGCAAAGAGCACAATACGATTGTGTGTCTCAGATTCAGTATTGCTGAATGTATCAGGGGAAGCTACGGCGAAGGCTCCGTGGGACAAGTTAGGGACTTTGTACCAATCTAAGTCTCTGGTGAATAAAGTATTCTTGCGGAAAAAGCTGTATAACCTGAGGATGAAAGATGGAGACTCGGTGATAGAGCATCTGAATGCATTTGATACTGTGGTAAGTCAGTTATCATTTGTTGATATTAAAATTTAAGATGAAGATAAGTGGATCAGTCTGTTGTGTTCTCTACCAGATTCATGGGATAGTATGGTTATTGCAATAGGTAGCAATGCAACTGCTTTGCAGTTTGATGAAGTAGTCTCAACCTTGCTGACGGAGGAGATGAGACAGAAAAATATGGACAACCAGAATGGTGATGCCTTATCTGTATGAGGACGGTCCCAGAACAGAAACAAAAATAAGTCATTGAGTGGGAGATCTAAATCTAGAGGGAGATCTAAATCTCCAGGAAAACCTACAAAGGTGGTGTGCTGGAAATGCGGAAAGGAAGGGCACTTCAGAAGGGAGCGTAAATCTAAAGCTCCTGATAAAGGAAAGAGATCTAATGATGCTCCTTCTGCAGAGGCGAAAACCACCTCAGATGAAGGTGGGGATGTGTACTTGGCTTCTTCAAGTACACATGTAGATCATGAGGCATGGTTGATTGACTCAGGTGCATCCTTTCACTTCACTCCCCATAGAGAAGAGTGGTTTTGCGAAAATGAGAAATACGATGGTGGTGATGTCTTCTTAGGAGATGATAGGAAGGCTAGAATCATTGGTCGCGGAAAAGTAAAGTTGAAGTTGCAAGGTGGAAGGGTTAGAACCCTTCCGAGTGTTCTGCATAATCCTGCATTGGCCAGAAATCTGATTTCTGTAAGCAAGTTGGATGACGCAGGTGTAAAGACAGTGTTCGAGAAGGATACCTGCAAGATGGTTCGAGGAGCACTGGTATTGATGCGGGGAGTTCGGATTGGAACTCTGTACAAGCTGCAAGGTAGCACTGTTGTTGACGGGTGCAATAGTTCTATGGTTCCTTAAAATGGAGCAGAAAATCTAGTGGTCTCTGGAGAGAAGACCATGCTGTGGCATCAAAGGCTTGGACATATTGGAGAGAAGGGCCTTTGAATACTTCATGGTAAAGGTATGGTAGAAGGTATGAGTATAACTCTCTGGATTTTGATTTTTGTGAAAATTGTGTATATGGGAAGTAGAATCAGGTGAGTTTCCCCTCTGGTGGTA